>JAPQWV010000667.1:0-301000 GCA_027422505.1 Craterostigma plantagineum | reverse complement strand
CAATTGGAGCTGTTTCGACTAGGGTTCGTTGCTGTGAGGTGACTGTGACTTGTGAGTGCGAATGTGTGATGTGTGAGCTGAGAGGTGCGTGAGGTGAGAGATGAGATAATTAATGGGCTGGGCCATTTACATGTTTTAATTTTATATTACTGAATAATATTTAAAAAATGGGCTTAGTTATGGTTTAGTTTTAACATATTTAGTACTCCCAAGTCCCAATGTCCCAAAGGGTTTTGGACATTTGGGAGTTGGCACGAGAATTAAGAAACTGAATATTTTAATAATATAGTGTGATAAAAAGGTAAAAAAGTGTATATTTTGGCACGTCTTTTAAAAATACTTAATAATTATTATATTGATTGTTTGTTATAATTTTTTTGCTAAATACGGAAATGTCCAAAAGATGTGTGACACCCGCTTTAGTAAGTCCAAAATAGTTTGGGACGGAGAGAGTATATTTTTTTAATAAGTACAACAATTCGGTAATTCGGTTCGGTACGGTATACCGAACCCGTATATTTGTACCGAACCGAATTACCGAAATTTTATTTTTTAAAAACCAAATACTGAACCGAATTTTTGGTTCTGTATTCGGTTGTACCGAAATTTCGGTTATTCGGTCGGTTCGGCCGGTTTACCGAATTACGAGCACCGCTAAATAAGATTTAAGAACATATGAAGCTGTAAGTATAAGTGTATGTCTATGCTGAGTCAGATGAGAGTCAGCAGTTCATATCTTCTTAGCCTGAGATCGATAAATACGTGACAAATGCATTTTACGTTAAATAAATCTCTTCAGATATAATATTAATAGACATGTCACATATGATATAGCAATTCTCATTGCGATGCGATTCTAAAATTGTGAAGTCCCATGTGATTTCAAGTTTTGCATGCGTATCAACTGAGAAACAGCTAATTAGCTGTGAAATTTTCTATCATAAGACCATTGCCTCTCATTGTAAAGTGAGTAATAGACTTTGAATGATTAAGCATCAAATCGTTCCTCGACTGCGCCACGTTATTCACAAATCCCAACTATGCATTGGAAAAAAAAATCGTATTACGTCGTTAGTGGTTCTTGACTTCACTAACTTTGTGTTGAGAAATCGCTGCTATCAGCGACTCCTTTAATATGTTATTTAGTTGGATAATATTAGTTTGGTTGGCAATTGAACTCACTTTCTAGCCACCCTTTCACGAAACTTTAGATGAGTGCTCCAACTAAAGTTATAACATATAGTTCCGTTCCATAAGGTAATGGGATTCTTGTCATAATAACAGTTCCCCCACTTCCCATTAAATATCCATTAAGTAGCATTTCATTTATTTTATTGGTAAAGTGCTCATTTATTGACTAAATAAAATAAATAAATCGTAGTGCTTACTGCTGCTGCACGATACTTCATTCCATCAGCTTCTAATATTCATGGATATAGGAAAAATAGTGCTTCTTGACATCTATAAAAAAAAGATATTTGATGCCTATAATAATATTATTTTTTCAAAGCGTTTTTTCTTGAATTGAGAAAGAATATTAATAAATTGTGTCGCCACTCGTCACTTGCGATCAGAAATATAATCGAGTCAGAATGTTGCAGGAGATCTCCGAGGTGGAAAAGAAAGTTAGGAGTTTGTCACTTTCGATGGTCAGAAAAATGTAATAAAACATTGCATTTGTTTTCATTGCATACAATTTACAACTGAGGAAGTGCTTGGTGTCAGGTTCGTCACGATTTCTTATTATTCAACCCGTGTAATAAAAAAAGAGAGAATATGCCAATGCATCTCAGTGAATGAGTGATGACTATTTAGCTCAATTTAATAGCAAAGTTGCCTTCAATAGAGAATAGGCAGCTGATCAGAATTAACTACTAACAGAAAACATGCGCCAAGAGATGAATGAGCGATGACTGAAGAATAGATACTGTGGAATATTCTTGTAACGGATGCACATATAATCATCCACTCACACTCACACTTACAAACACGAGCTTACGCTGTCGTAAGGGGTTTTCTTTCCTGGGTTGGAGATTTTAGAAAGATTAAGTAAAGAAGCGAAAGAAAGTTTCGATTTTTATATGTTTAAAGAGGTTCGAAAATGGCATGATGCACAAGGGATTTGGAGAGTTTCTTCGTGGCCTCTTAAAAAATTTGTCCTTTTTTTTTGTGTGTTTTTGTTGATCGTTTGCTTTGATTTGAGGCAGAAACAAATGGGTCCAAAAAAATTGCTCGACTGAAGAAAACAATTGAGGCGATGGGCTTGTTTTTCTTGATCGGCAGCTCAGGGCATGAAGGGCTTTTTTCTGGTTGGGTTTGAGTAAAAGCTGAAAGCAGGTCAGTTTACTTAGCTTCATGTTTTCTTCCTTTTTTTCTCTTTGCTGCTGATATTGTCCTTTTAGTTTATTCGATTGTGTGTAGCTTGACTTATACAATGTTCCTTTCCTATGCTGATGATGATGGGTTCTATTGGTTTCGAAAATCCTCCCTTTTTTACTGAAATTATGATACTCTTATGCACCAGAAATTCTGAGATTGAAAAGTTTACACTTATATGGATGCACTTAACTGCTCTTGACTAGTTAGTTGTTCATTCACTTGCAGGGCTCTGTTACGATGCATTGTCGACGCCTGATTTGCAAAACATTAACGATTCAGAATCAAGCTTCTTATTTTCAGAAACTTCATTAGCATCGTCAAACAATCCTTGGCCTTCACCTTCTTATACGTACCTAAAGGCTAAAAATACTCCCAGGCAAATACCCTTTGCCAAAGTTTTAGCTCCTCTTTTATCTTCTCGAAAAATTTATAGTCATCGTTCCTTCCTATAGGTGGATCTTTAAGGTCCATTCTTGGGCAAACCTCCTTTGGCATTCCCTTCAGTGGGCAAATCTTCTTTGGCATATCTGAGTCGAAAGACTCGCTCTATCGCCCCACGGGCAAACCTCCTTTGGCATATCATCTCCACTCTTTGTTGGAGATTCTCCTTTCTTTTTGTTGTTTCGCAAGAAAAGAGGCGCGCACAACCTCGATGGATACACTATTCAGCGATGTCGAAAGTGTTACTGAAAGCAGCAGTTCTGAGGATTTCGAGGATGATATCGAGTCTCTATACAGCGGTCAAGCGCTAAACCTCTTCTCAAAGCTCGAGGAAACCATCACGAAAATCGACGATCTCCTCACTTTGAGAGGGGGTTCCTGCATGGGGACATAGTCTCCCACGCCTCAGATCCATTAGGACCGATGGGAAAGGTAATCGGCGTTTCCTTAACTGTCGACTTAGAAGACATATATGGGCACAAAATCCAAAACATCGTTTCCAAAGACCTCCACAAACTGCGCTCTGTCTCAGTTGGAGATTATGTAATAAGCGGGGCTTATCTTGGGAAGGTCGAAAAGATTATCGATCGTTTGACCATATTGTTCGACGACGGTACAAAGGGGCAGATTTCTCTCGATGGTCCAGAAAAGGTTACGTCTTTATCCCCAGACGTAGTCGAGGATCCAAATTGTCCTTACTATCCCGGGCAGAGAGTTTACGTTGAGTACCCTTCTTACAGTTCGTCAAGTAGTTGGCTGTGTGGTAGCAGCGATGATAGAAGCAAAGAGTTAGGAACTATCTGCAATGTAGAAGCTGCTGTAATATACGTCGATTGGCTTTACCGTGCCATTGCTGAAGATGGCGAGCAGAGAACTGCTCCTCCTTCGAGCTTGCAAGAGCTTAAAGACTTGACTTCTTTGCCAGGCTTTTCCTCCACAAATTGGCAGCTTGGCGATTGGTGTGTTCTTCGAGTCGAAAGAGATTCTCGAAATGTTCGTTTTCCTGGGCTGATCGAAGGGCAGCGCATGACAGCTCAGGCTACGAGCATCGTAGATTCTGACGTTCAACAGTTCGCTGTCATCGTAAAGACGAAGGCCAAGGTTGACGTGCTGTGGCAAGACGGCAGCAAATCGCTTGGGTTAGATTCTTGGTTTTTGTCTCCCGCGAGTGTTGTCGACGGCCATGATTTTTGGCCCGACACCTTTGTGCTGCAGAAGGGAAATTTCGACGATTCGAACGGTGACGGTTCTCAGAGATGGGGCGTTGCGAAGAGCGTCGACTGAAAGAGCGAACTGTGACTGTGCAATGGCGCAATTCTTCGCCTGAATCGTCTGAGGAGATTGTGAGTGCCTACGAACTGATTGAGCACCCAGACTATAACTGTGTGGGCCAAATCGCGTGTAGGAAAGTTGGTTTCTCAGGCGAAAAGTTTGCAGAAAATAAAACGACATCTAATGTTTGCATGGAGGAAGATGAAGATCGAGGTAATGATTTTGGCAGAAAGTTCTTGTCGTATTTCGGGACTGTGGTTGGCGCCGAACAGGGCCGTCTTCAAGTTAAATGGGCTAATGGCGACATAACCGAGGCAAGCATTTCCATGCTTTTAGTTAAGAGTTTACACCTTTCGCTGAGCTCATTATCATTTATTACAGGTCGAACCATATGAGATCTACAGAATCGAAGCTGCGTCTTTCGTTATGCCAGCCGTCGAAGATGCTACGCCGACAGTTCTTGGCTCCGACGATTACGAAAAGACGCAAATTCTCGGTAACGAAAAGCCTCCGGCGGAAGACAAACCTCTGAGCGAGAAATTGAAGGTGCCCTAGATTCTCAATCTCCAGTACTTAGCGTTACATTCTCGAGAGACGTTTTATTACAGCATATACGTTCTTTTTTACGCTCTTGGCAGGATATCTTTACGAGTATCACATCAAGCCTATTTAGGTCAATCGGCGAAGCTCAGAATGGTAATACTTACGAACGCACTACAGCTGAAGATTTGCAGAATCCCAGGCAACTCCTTGATGGAGAAGGGGACATGCCTGAGAAGATGATAATGCAAGGGACTAAAGAAGTTAACGAGGATAATCTTCTTCCAAGATCTTTTAACCAGTTTGATCTACTCGGCGATTGCCCAGACCACCACTTTGCCTCTCAATCTGAGATGGACGTTCAATCACCGCAGGTTAGAGAATAGAAATTGTGAGTTCTTTCCTATTCAGTTTTGTCTTAAATGTTTACGTTTGCAACGCAGACGAAAAGGCGCTGGCTGAGGAAAGTTCGCCAAGAATGGAGCATCTTAGAGAAAGATCTTCCCGGTAAGGGAAAAAAAACAACAACAAAAGCCTTTTGTCATCTTCCTCTTCGCCATTTGTAACGAATCTTATCTGTTCTATGCAGAAACCATCTACGTGCGCGTCTATGAAGAGAAATGCAGCTTATTCGAGCTGCGATCGTGGGCCCCGCCGGGACGCCATACCACGATTTGCTGTTCTTCTTCGACGTACATCTCCCCCCAGAATATCCTAACGAGCCGCCCGTAAGCAGAGAGTTTTACCTTTAAACTGTTCTTTGCCCGAGAAAATGGTAGAAGAAGAAGGATAAACGTCTGAATATTTTTCCAAACAGATGGTTTATTACAACTCAGGCGGCCTACGCATAAATCCCAACCTATACGAGTCGGGAAAAGTCTGCCTCAGCCTATGAACACATGGGCTGGAACCCAATGCGAAGTATGGAATGCTCAATCTTCGACGATATTGCAAGTCCTCGTCTCAATTCAAGGGCTCGTACTCAACGAAAGGCCTTACTTCAACGAGGCTGGCTTCGATTCCCAGATAGGAAAACCCGAGGGAGAAAAGAACTCACTCAGCTACAACGAAAACGCATTCCTCGTCAGCTGCAATCCATGCTGTATCTCCTCAAGAAACCCCCAAGGTAACTCTTGATTTACTTTTTCGCAGAAGAATATCGAATTATGTCCTAAATCTTTCGACAGGGTTTCGAAGAGCTCGTGGAGGAGCACTTCAGGCAACGTGGAAAGGATGTCTTGAAGGCTTGCCGAGAGTATATGAGAGGAGCTGCGATAGGATGTCGATTCGATTCTGCGAACATGGAAGGAGAAGTGAATTTGAATGGAAACTCAAAGGGCTTTAAGATTGCGCTCGCCAAGATCTTCCCTAAGCTTGTGGAAGCATTTACAGACAAGGGCGTGGACTGCGGAGAATTCTTGAATCAGGTTTCCTAAGTTGGGATTATTACAGTTGCAGATATATGTAAGATGGCCTATGTTTATCATCAGTTTCTGAAAATATAATGATCCTATGCTTGGAATAAACATCGTGTACTGTAATATAACGTGGGTTGGAGTTACTACGACATGTACATCAAAGCTTTGTATGCTATAAACTTGTGTGTTCTAAATAGCAGAAAGCATAATTAGAGTGTGTAATGATATAATAGCTCCATCACTACAAGACTGAGCCATTCTAACTAAGTCTTGAGGGTGAAAAGATTCATTATGTTGTGAAGGGAAAGGAGAATCACGATGAAATAGACCACAGAAGACACAAAACCAGCAATGAGTGCCCCAGTGATATGATTGCAGAACTTAGGGACTTGTCCGCAAATTGGAGCCCAGCCCGCATGATCGTTGCCGTTCTTCCCTATTTGTCCTACGGCTATGCATGCCGATATGCTCGAAATCAGAAGCAATGTCATAACCTACATAAACACAAAAACACACCATCTATGTAGTATTTGCAGCTTTTTTTAAGGTTTTAAAGTGAAAAAAAATGGTGTTATAACATAAGTGAAAAGGTGATGTTTTTTTACCATGTCCATGACCAAGATCAAGTGCCCACATGATGGCTTGGCTGGGACAAAGAGAAGGAGAAAAGTATAACCGCTTGCAATAGCATTTATCAACACAAAGTACCTGCAGTTATTTTCAGTACAAGATCAAATCTTACGAGCCCTTTCTTGCCAAGATCTTTTCTTTTTTTTTTGTGGGCTCAAATAATTACAAATATTCACTTACTTGAAAGTCGGTGAATTGGTATATTTAGCATCAAACTCCATGCCTAGAACTTGAGAAGAGTCTTTGCTTGTGAGCACGACCACCGTGGCAATAACGCTAGCTACCAATGCGATGAGCCTCATAAGGAAAATGGGAATTCTTTTGGACAATGCCATACTTAATAATGCAAGATTATTTGTCTTCTTTTTTTTTTTTTTTGTGATGAAAACAAGACAACGTTAGGCAAAGTGAAGCAAGAATGATATGTTATTGAAGAGAAGGGTGTTAGGAGAGACAGATAAGCTGGAGGCGACCTTTGTGTACATATATGGTCATGTTCTTGGTAACCTAAAGAGGGCTCAAAAAACGTCTCCTTAATTACTACAGCTTGTGATGTGTTGTAATTTTTTTTTAAGGAAGAGATATTTTATGAATGGGATATTACAAGTGACGAATGAATGCTTAGGCGAATAATTAATTACTGCAATGCAAGGAAATGTACATATGATAGATATACTGTTGACCTACCTTGTAAGAAATTTTGAGAATATGTACGGCGCTCACCATTGCTGAGGTGGTTGGCGTGTCTCTTTTATATATATGATTTCTTTATCGTTGACGGCGGCTTTGGCGGTGGAGGCGGCGGCAGTTGGCCGTGTACGCCACCTTCCCATCATTGCCTTGTCGGGAATCCGTACAGCTGTCAGGGATATATTCTAATGGGCCGAGCATATACGGCCCATATAAACGGGCTTATATTGACGGCCCAATATAGGCCCATGTAAAATGGAGAGACAAAGACTAAAAACACCCTCTTGCCAGGAAGTATTCCCTTTCTGGGTTTTCCCTGTTCACGCGTGTATGTCGTCTTCTTTGTATTGATTGATTATTTTCGCTGGAAGGAACAGAGCGAAAAGGGGCATAGGAGCTGAGAATGAAGATAGATGAGATTATTCCACAGCAATGGGCGCCTCCGTGTAACAGTCTGTGCACCCAAAAATACGCAGCTCTCATGCAAATACCTTGTAATTGATTTAGGCTCTTCTATTGCTCCTTAGTTTATGAGCCTGCTCTTTGTTATTCTTTCTTTTCGTTTCAAGTTTTTGCTGTGGGTTTTCGTTTATTTTTTGTGTGTTTGTTTTACTATGTTTTTGCAATTCTTTTTTCCTTGGAGCTGTTTATTTCGTGTTGCTGTCTGAATATCTAGGTTGAGGAGTTGAAATTATTTGATTATGTGATTGGCTGCAATCTTATTCTGAAGTTTCTACATAATTCATTGCCGATTTTTCGTGGTTCAAGTATAGACATTTTTTTCCAGTTAGGAAAGATGTGAGCTAATGCAGCTTATCTGTAGCTGAGTATGTTATTGGGATAATTTTTACGTGGTGTGTGTTGAGATTATTAAATTGGGGTTTGTCCCACATCGACTAATTCAAGCTCTTCGAGCCGCTATACATAAAAGACCTTTCGATTTCTAATATGGTGTGCTTCGTAATGTCGATATATCTAACATGAATACTTTTGTATTGAACGTGCTTAGGGAGATTCCTTAAATTCCTATCTCAATCGCATTTCTGGCCAGACATATGATTCTCATTCACATAATTTAGAAGCAGATATGAAGAAACTGTTATCTTCTTGCAGGGAGAGTATTCTGCAAAAAGGGGTGTGACGCTGATGGAGAGACGTGGGACGAGTGTAAGTTTTTTGTAGTCTTGAGCTTCATTACATGTTAGCAGCTACTACTACAGTTGCCAACTACCCGCTTATCATTCCTAGGAAGAGTATAAGTAAATGCAAATAAAATGTTTTATTAAGGTTTGGGAGAATGTGATGAGACATGCTACAAAGACCCTGTCCTTAAAGACCAAAAATGGAGTTCTTATATCGATCGTTCTCCCGGTTCTGTCAGCTACTCCGAGGTTAGTTTCCTTTTTCTGATGCTTACATGCTAAAACTAAGTCTTTTTGCTAACTAATTATGAAATATCCCTTTTGGCTGTGCATTGTAGGAATGTTTTCGTGCTTGTGTATCTGGATGCGGTTACAAGGTTAGTTTCACGTCTTTTGTTTTTACAGACGAAACTGATCTCACAATTCGCGCTCCACGTCAAGCTTTAATCATAACGGAGAACCAACTCTTGTGACAATTCGTGTTTTTCCCTTTTATCACATCGAATTGCAAGTAAATTTGCAGCTCTCTCCTTCAGTTTGATATTCCTAAAGAGACGGTCGAAGAAGTTCATGCAAGGCCACCGCCTCCAAAGGAAGAGGAGAAACAACGCCTCCCCCGCAAAACGTTGAAGACGAAAAACCTCCTAAAGAAGAGGTACCTAACACTTCTGCTTAGTTTTTCGAGCAGAAACACTCGAGACTATCTAGTTTAGGAACGCAGCACAACACCAAAATGATTATTAGCTTGCTGAATTTGGTGGTCTTGATTTTTGGCGTAGTATTTTTTTTTTTTATATATCTCTTGCCTAGAGGAATGTTATTGTCTTAACGACATTTATACTTAGTTATGTATTGAGATTTGAGAAACTTTCATAAACCACAGCAAAAAAAAAAGTACAGAAGCAAACTAATCTTTCACACAAGAGCCTGGGAAAACTTGATCATCACGATGGATGATTGCTGCGGGAATTATTGGCACTGATAATCGATGATAACGATTGCAAGAGACTCGAAACAACCGCAATTTTGACTTGACCTCTCTTTGGGATGGGACGGCCGTACGCCGTTCTCCTCGGCGAAATCCCACCGTTGATCGCCATCGACTGCGCCTCTCTCCTCGCACTTTCCATGTCGAAGGTCGATTCTCTCAGTTGAACGCTGAAACTGGTAAGCTAACTAAATAAACTCAGCTTGGATTGGACTTTGGAGGTGCTTCTTGGTGTGCTGTGCTTTAGCTTGATCGTTGATGGTATATATATGGTGAATCTTGTTCCGAAAATGCCCTCGTGCGTTACGGTGGTTGGTAGAGGTGGTTTGAAGGGTAGTATAGGCAAATCAGAAGATTCTATCCGGTTTCCAGAAGAAATAGCTTAGCTGCAATAAAGATCACGTGGGATAATTCACAAAATAATATATAATTTAATTTAGTGGGTCGCACTAAGGTGTTATGGGATGGGAGCGAAGTTGCTTTTCATTTAACTTTTCATATGGTGTCATCGTATGATATCATATGATTTTCAAAGATGAGTATCGTCATACTTTATCTTGAATTTATTACCCAATCGATATATAAAGTAATCACGTGACGGGTCTTTTTAGTCAATCTTCACTTTTTCGTAGCATGAAACCGCTAGTACGTTTGACAATTGGGCCAAAGCTTCACGAATCATATCTGGTTAGGCCGATTAGGTGGGCCTTGGCTTTAGTAATTTGCCCAATTAGTGAGTTTACATATAAGGCCCAAACTCATATAAGAAGTGTATACTACTTCCTCCGTCCCACTTATTTCTTCCCTTATTTCTAGCACGTTAATTTTAAGAAAATCATCACCTGGATATATCGTTCATATGTGAATAATAAGTAGATGATTTTCTTAAAAATTAACGTGCTAGGGAAGGCGATTTAGGTTAGTAGTGGATATGAGATGGTCTACTGAGGTGGCGTTGTTGGGAATCGAAAAAATGCAAAAATTATAGAGATTTGCTTATTGTGCCCACAATGATTGCTCACGGTAGGGGCACCATAGCAAACCTCTATACATATATTATATATATGTATAATAATATATGTATATAACGAGAAAACGAAATTGGAAGCAAAGGCTTGCGCTACCATGATTCTTGTGATGGAAGTTAAAAAGTTGGAAAAGGGAAGTCGTCGCACGACTTTGCTTTGCTTTAATTTGCTTTTCATTAAATTCGCCTCAAGTAAGACCTGCATTTAGTTCTCTTCTCTGCCCTGTTTTTACTTCCCTTTTACTTTATTTCCCTATGCGCACCATCTTCTCGTAGGTCAGAACTTCTCAGTTTTCAGCAGATCTCATTCCTTCTAATAGAAAAAAAGAAAAAAGAAATACTGAAGGAGAAGATTCATTTTTTGTGAATAAATGGCATCAAAACTGTTGCTGGTAGCTGTTTCTATCTTAGATTTGATTGCCTTTTCCCTCGCCGTTGCTGCTGAGCAGCGCAGAACTTCTGTAAGTGTAATTCTTACGCATGCAGCTTAATTCACTTAAGTTTCCGAATTAGATCAGATGATCAGTAGTATACAGAAACAAGGGATGATTTTTGTGTTCTTGCCTGAATAATAATCTACTGTGATTCCTCTCTATTCTAAAACAGGCCAGAGTTGAGTCAGATGCTAATTCGAAGACAAGCTACTGCGTCTACGACTCGAATGGAGCCACTGGCCTAGGCGTGGGCTCATTCCTTACACTCATGGCTAGCCAAGCACTGATCATGGCAGCCACTAAGTGCTTGTGCTGTGGTAAAGCTTTGAGCCGTTCAAGAACATGGGCCATCGTCTTATTCATCACTTGCTGGTAAATATACATGTAAAACAAACACCTTTCAATCCATACCCATAAACAAATTCTGACAATCCAAGTCTAATCTTTTCTTTTACTTTCTCTCGCAGGTTTACGTTTTTTATCGCGGAGGTGTGCTTATTGGCCGGCTCCGTAAGAAACGCCTACCACACTAAGTACAGGGCGTTTATTTCGGACAACCCTCCTTCTTGCGAGACTCTTCGAAGGGGAGTTTTCGGGGCTGGCGCTGCGTTTATTGTCTTCACTGGCATTTCGTCTGAGCTGTTTTACGTCAGCTATACGAAGAATAATGATCATGGATTTATGCCTCAGGGCGATGGAATTAGACTGAATACCCTGTAGTAGACTATGAATAAAGATTGTGTCTTTGGATTTGAGATGAGATGCTGTAATAAACACTTGTTTTGTGTGAACTGCCTAATTTGTTTGGCTGAGGTTGTTTTCTGTAATGAAAAGGGAAAGCTTCTTCAGATAATGCTATTAAAGAAGATATATACAGAAGAATCTTCCATGTAAGAAAGAGCCCACAAAGTAGCTGGTGGAAGGTCCCATAAGCATCTTTCAAGAATCAATAATGATGAATCACATGCAGTTTCTTCGTCCAAACTGGTAAATATTACAAAGAGAGGCACATACACAAATCACACACAAGCGATGTCTGTAAATTTGTAGTTTAGCACGAAAGTGAAGCTGATGTTAAAAGCGACAGCTTCACACGCATTAATACGAAAGCAACCCCCTCTCCCAACTTGAAATATACAAAAAAAAGTAAGATAACGTTTCGAATTTCTAACTTTGGACATACGTAGAGATATTCCGTCGTATGTTATCATGGCTTGATCGCCGTCGTATCCACGTCAGCCCAAGACATGTCGATGTCATCTTTATTGGATATCGCATCGATTTCGCTCCAATTGCAGTAGCTGGGCAGATCGAAGTCAAAGGGGAAGCTCGCCGTGTCAGGCCATGGACTGATGATTTTGCCGGCGCCGGCGATAATTGATTCCTCCGTAGCGTGGACAGTATTCGCGGGCTGGTAATATGTTAGAGATTAATTTAATTGTGTTCATTTAATTATTAGTCTAATGTTCTATAATTTAATTATGCCCTAGGACTTAATTGTAAATATATCCGACTTGTGGATATATTAGTAATATTGGGCCCGTTAGCCCATTAGGGCTTATGTATAAATACCCTAAACACATTAGTGTTTAGGGTTGCTGAATCATATTTGAGTTGACGACTATTCTGAAGAACTCGCGCGCTCTCTCGTTCCCAACTCTACAATTCGTCTACGGTATTACTTCGTTTATTGCTTCCGTAAATCATCGTATCAGGTAATACTAATCCAGTGATTCAGTACAAGGTTGGATAAATCGGCCTAACAAGTGGTATCAGAGCCGAATTCGTGGATCAAAACTCATTGAAACTTCACTCGCTCGCTTCATCCTTTTTTCGTCGAAGTTCATCGATTTTTTTATTCGTTGTCGCCATCGTTCTCAAAATTCTAACAATTTCTTGTCATTCAATCTCACAGATCATATCTCGGCTCATGAAGATTGAATTTCGTTCCTAACTCGTGATCAATTTTTTTCCCAGCCGAAGAACAGTTTTGGGACGAAGAATAAATTTTTGAATTCTCGAGATCTTCGTTTTGAATTGTTCATCACGACTTTTGGAGCCCTCGACATTTCTCTCGCAAGTCTCTGGCTCGACATTTTCTTAAACATCTCGACTTTTGCTTACCTCGACACCTTTTTCGATTTTTATTCTATTAGGAAATGAGGGACTCGACATCTTACTCGAAATAGCCATCTCGACATTCGAAGCTATCGACTTTTGTGCGTATCGACATTTGAACTCCTTTGAAGCTCTCGACTTTTTACTCAAAAATAAGGGACTCGACATTTTTTTCTTCTCGACATTAGTCACGGACCTCGACATTTGGAAGCCCTCGACATTTGTGGTTGTCGATATTTGAAATCAATTAAAGGACTCGACAATTCCATATCGACAATTCTATCCCCTTTCGACATTTACTTCGACTTCCTATCGTGACATCTACCTCGACATTTATCTCGACTTTATATAAATATCGATCTCGACATCCTTTAATTCATCCCGACATTTGTATCGATATTTTGCTAGGAAAGGAAGATCTCGACATTTTATTCGAAGTATTTGCTCAAAATCGAACTCGACATCCACCTCGACATCTTAACAAAGGACTCGACATCTTCCATACTATATCACTCGACTTTTACATCGACCTCTCATCTCGACTCCTTAAAGATCTCGACACTCCTATTCGACATATTCTCATCTCGATTTCTAGTTCGATTTCCTACTTCGACATTTAAACATTATTCCCACTCGACATTTATATCGATCTTTTATTTCGACAAAAGGACTTCGATATTCTATTTGAATTAATTCTCGACATTTGTCTCGACATTTTCTTATTATCATTTCGACATCTAAAATAAAAAAAAAAAAAAAAAAATCTTTTTATATATATATATAATATATTTTCGATTTCAAATCAACTCTTGTGCTTATATTATTTCATATATTTCTCTAACCCTATTTGCCTTCCTTGAGTTAAGATTTTAGTTGATCAACACGATAAAGATCCACATCCAACCTATCGCAATGGACCTCTATTCACTTGGAAACGACTCGAGACCTCCCATCCTCAAGAGGGACGAGTACACAGCATGGACACTCAGGTTCATGAATTTCATCGAAAGCAAGGAGAACGGCGACCTAATGTACGAATCTCTCACCGAAGGGCCAGCTCAATTTTGGATTACAATTCCTGGCAATCCAGACAATACACCACCTGTTCCAGAAACAAGGGAACTCAAAGCTCTCTCAGCTTACACTGAGACTGAAAAACTCCGAGCTCGAGCAGACCGTCAAGCCAAAACTTATCTTGGTCAAGGCATCCCAAATGACATTTACATGCAGGTTAATAGCTTGCCAACTGCCAAGGAAATGTGGGATGAGATTAGCAAAATGATGCAACGAACTGAATCTGGGTACAAGGCAAAGAAATCCAACGTCCTCACTGCTTATGACTCATTCAAAGCCAAAGATGGAGAAGAACTATATGAGACCTATCAACGATTTCTGACCCTAGTGAATGAGATGAGAAAGATAAATGTAACCAGAACTGGTGAGGAAATTAACATACGCTTTCTCTCAGCGCTGCAGCCAGAATGGAGGAAAGTAGCCAGCAATATCCGCCAGAACAAGGATCTAGAAGAGATGGACATTCACTGCCTCTACGACAGCCTCGCCCAGCACATTGAAGACATTAATGAGATTCAAAAAGCATCAAAGGAAAGGACCGCCATGGAGACACTTGCTCTAATCAGCCATCGAAAATCAAAAAAGAATCCAAAACCTGTGCAGAACCCTAGCTCATCTGAAGAAGACAATGAGAACACCAATGCAGAGATGGATCCTGAGCTAGCAGAGATTACAAAACAGATGGCCTTGATCACCAAGCGCTTCAATTCCTACACACAGAACCGATCCTCAAATCGACTCAGGACTAGCTCCTCCAAGAAGCGGGACCGAAAGAATGAAGAAGGTGAGACTAAGCCCTCCATGAAAGATCAGAAGTGCTTCAACTGCGGCAAACCAGGACACTTTGCTCGAGACTGCTTCCTGCCCAAGACCAAAGATGTTGACTACTACACCAAAAAGGCACAGCTTCTCAAACAAAAACAGTCCGGTGTGGTACTCATGGCTGAACAAGAATCATGGCTCGAGGATACCTCTGAAAGTGAGGATGAAAATCTGGCACTTATGGCAAACGTTGAAACCGACACTGAGGATGAGGGACACAATACTGAAGCCACCCCCTCAACCGACTCATCTTCAGAGACTGAGGTACACGAATCTTACTCCAATCTACATGAACAATTATGCCTTCTTCAGGATAGACTAACATCCATGTCTAGAGAGAACCAATCATTAAGAGAACTAGAATCTAGGTTAGCTAACAATGAAAAGGTCCTACGAACAGAACTAGTGGAAAAGGCTAGGATAACCTCGTTTCTAGAACAAGCTCGAGACACATCCCTTAGACATGAGACTAAGATAAGAGACTTAGAAGATAAACTTCTCAAAAAGGAAAACGATCTCCAAAAGAGTGAAGTAGATCGAAACACGATATCCCAACAATATGAATTTCTGACTAAGGAACGAAATCGTCTATATTCGAAAATAAAGAAACTTGAGGATCTTCTGAACAGTAGAATACAAACAGATAAAATGATCCTATTAAATAGTGCTAGAGACACAGAATTTTATAATCCCCGTAGCGGCATAGGATGTACTCCAGATTCCGTGCACTCAGTAAAGAAACCTCTTCCCCTTTATGATATCAAGCTCTCAGGCTTAAAATTCCTTGTCTTATGTCTTTCACTAGCTCATCTCCGCTTGATAAGTTAGAACACAAAAAGAGAGACAAAAAGGATAGGGCTGAAATTCCAATTGACTATGAGGAACTGAAAAAAGTTACAAAACCAGAAAAATTGATCTATCCGATGACTACTATTCTTTATTTCCACCAGAAGAAGTAGATCCCCAAAAGGCAAGTACCTCTAGTACTTATATCCCTCCAATGATTAAAGAAATCGGTGATCTGCATTCGACTATTGAGCTCGAGAAGATTGCCTCTCAAGTGGAAATGGACGTACTCCTAACAATCATCTCTTCACTCGAAAAACAAGTCAACAACCACATAGCTTCCTCCGCACCATTGAATTCGGCTAAGTCTAAGATAGAAACATCACTCCACAAGAACATTAAAGGAAAGAAATAGCCAAAAGACATGAACTGCTATTTGAAAACTACGCATCTCCTTCAAATCACTACTATTCCTACGACGATGCACTTGCTTTGAATTCCCGTTTTCGCCTAGAAAAGGCAACCTCACTCACGAACAACTCACGTTTCTTCTCTAAGTCATGCTCGCCAATCCCAATGGAGAGAACTCCAACAAAGAACGAACCTGGCCTTCTAAGCGAAGTCTCACGCCTTCAGAATATTAACTTGATACAACACAAAGAACATCAAAATCAAATCGAAATCTTCAAGTTCGAAAAGGAGAAAATGCTTCATGAAATTTCGCTTCTTAGACACCTCAAAGATTATTCATCTGACGTTAATTCTTCTTCCTCCTATAACCTAACTCCTCATCCCATGCCTAATTTGACTACAGGAAAGAGATTAACTACGAAGAAGACGACGTTGGCCTGGGTCCAGAATCGAAACCTAATTCAGCTCCTGCCAAGACTTCTTATCCTACTACCTATGCTTATGATGAATCTCCTTTTCCTTTAAAGACTTTTAAGACATTTGATGTTTCTAGCTTAAATAAATCTATTGCGTATAAAATGCATCGTTCTACTACTCGAACGCCCATGTCTCGTCCAGCCGACGCCATACGCAATCCCACGATCAATCGATCTTCGAACAGGAAATACACGCCATATCAAACTAAACCTAAACAGATTTGGGTGCCCAAACAAAACATCACGCGACATTCTCCCATCACTCACCCAACGTTAATCCTGTTACTATTTCTGCTAAATCTTCTACTAAGAAATGGACAGTGCCCATTCTCAAATGGGTACCGAAACGTTTCTAATTCCTTTCCTATTGCAGGTCCATCATGTGTGGTATCTAGATTCAGGTTGCTCCACACACATGACTGGAAACAAAGAACTGTTGAGCAACTACACTGAAAAGTACGGGGGAAGGTACGCTTTGGAAATAACGAGTCATCCCCAATCTTAGGACGAGGAGATCTAAATCACGGAAATCTAACCATCCAAGACGTCTCATACGTCAAGGGACTAGGCCACAACCTCTTCAGCATTGGCCAACTGTGCGACAAAGGGCTCGAAATAAACTTTAAAGCAAGAAAATGCAGCATAAACGACGGTCACGGTAATGATCTACTCCATGGCATTCGAAAAACGAATCTCTATACGATAGACCTCAAAACAACCACGCCATCCTCGAACATCTGCCTACTCTCTAAAGCTTCACACTCTCAAAACATTCTGTGGCACAATCGTCTATCCCATCTAAATTTTAGAGACATTAATAAACTATCCACTAAGCAACTAGTTGTCGGCCTACCAAACCTTACGTATCAAAAGGAACATCTCTGTAGTGCCTGCGAACTAGGAAAAATGAAAAGAGCCTCCCATAGGTCCAAACATGTTGCATGCTCTTTCTCGACCTTTAGAACTACTTCACGTTGATCTATGCGGTCCCATGAGAACAGAGAGTCTCAATGGTCGCAAATATGTTCTGGTCCTCATCGACGATTTTTCTAGATACACTTGGACAAAATTCTTACGCAGTAAAGATGAGACCCCCTCAATCATCGAAACATTCGTCACAACTACCCAGAACCTACTACAGGCCCGAATTGGCACCATTCGATCAGATAATGGTACGGAGTTCAAAAACGATCGACTGAGAAATTTCTATGCATCTCAAGGCATCTCACAACAATTCTCAGCTGCAGGAACTCCACAACAAAATGGAGTCGTTGAGCGAAAAAATCGAACCCTTGTTGAAGCCGCACGCACGATGATAATTCAATCAAATCTTCCACATTCATTCTGGGCTGAAGCACTAAGCACTGCATGCTTCACTCAGAACCGCACTTCAATCCACAAAAGATTTGAGAAGACCCCATATCAGATAATCAATAATCGTGCTCCTAACATTTCTTTTCTTCGAGTATTTGGTTGCAAATGCTTCATTGCAGATGATCGAATCAACAGAGGCAAGTTCGATCCCAAAGCTCTCGAAGGCACGTTCATTGGATATTCCTCGACGTCCAAAGCATTTAGAGTATTTCTCAAAGACGCTAAAATTGTAAGGGAAAGTGCAAATGTCACATTTGACGAAACGCTTCCCACAACACCAGAAGCACCCTCTAATGCATCAGGGAACGTCCAACGAGACTCAGCCTCTGCAAATCCAAGCTTGGCATCACTAGATTTTTCGCTTGAAGATTTTCATCTAATTTCAGATCCAATGCCTTCTCAGATGACAGAAACTCCACAAGGTGAAATCCAAGCAACATCAGATATTGAAGATAATTCTTCCTCAGAAACAGACTTCACGCTTCCCAACGCCACTGACACTGAGGACGAAATCTCCCATTCCAGTCAGGATCCCACTGCAAATGTCATAGAACCTCAGACTGAGACAAACGTTGACTCCCTCGCCACACAACACGATCAATCTCCTGTAGTCGACGCAGCAACAATTCCTAACCATCCTGATGATTTTCACACGGCTCAACCACTCCTGCGAAGATCAACTCGTGAAAAGAAAAGCGCAATTCCGGACGATTACATCTCATTTGTTCACGAACATTTCTCGTGCTTTATGAGTCAACTCGAACCAAGAAAAGTGTCAGAAGCACTTTCAGACCCAGACTGGATAATTGCTATGCAAGATGAACTCAACCAGTTTGAACGCTTAAAAGTTTGGACTCTAGTTCCAAGACCCAAAGGCAAAACGATCATAGGAACGAAATGGGTCTTCAAGAACAAGAGAGACGAAAATGGCAAGGTCATCCGTAATAAAGCCAGATTGGTAGCAAAAGGGTACAATCAGCAAGAAGGCATTGACTACGATGAAACCTTTGCACCAGTCGCTCGTATAGAAGCCATTCGTTTATTTCTTGCTTACGCTGCCATAAGGATTTTACTGTCTATCAGATGGACGTCAAGACAGCCTTCTTAAATGGAGTTCTGAAAGAAGAAGTTTATGTTGGACAACCTGAAGGATTCGTAGACTCAACCAAGCCGGATTACGTGTATCGCCTAGACAAAGCCCTTTATGGTCTTAAACAAGCACCACGAGCTTGGTATGACGTTCTTTCCACCTTCTTAGTCGAATCCGGTTTCACCAAAGGTCAAATTGATACCACGCTCTTCATTAAAAGGCAGAACTCAGACATCTTGCTCGTTCAAATTTATGTTGATGACATAATCTTTGGCTCCACGAATGTGAAACTATGCGAGGAATTCAGTCACTTAATGACCACCAAGTTCGAAATGAGCATGATGGGGGAAATGAATTTCTTTCTAGGACTGCAGATCAGACAGCTACCAGACGGTATTTTTATCAGTCAGTCTAAGTATATAAGTGATCTCTTGAAGAAATACAAGATGGAAAACTGCACCTCCATAGCGACTCCTATGTCCACAGCATGCAAACTCGATGCAGATCTCTCTGGCAAGCCTATTGACGAAACTCACTACAGAGGAATCATTGGTTCACTACTGTATCTAACATCAAGCAGACCAGATATCGTCTTTGCAACCTGCCTCTGTGCACGTTTTCAAGCAAACCCGAAAGATCACACCTGACTGCCGTAAAGAGGATACTCCGCTATCTGAAAGGAACCCCAAATCTTGGTCTATGGTATCCCAAAAATTCTAGTTTTCAATTAATTGGATACACTGACTCAGATTTTGCAGGATGTCGCATGGATAGAAAAAGTACATCAGTTGGCGCACAACTGCTCGGTGACAAATTAATTTGCTGGTCCTCCAAGAAACAGAATTGTGTTTCTACGTCAACCGCTGAAGCAGAATACGTCGCAGCCGCCAGTTGCTGTTCACAGATTCTGTGGATGCGTACTCAACTTCTGGATTACGGGTTTGATTTACATAATATTCCTATCTACAGCGATTCTAAGAGTGCAATTGCGATAACCTGCAATCCCGTACATCATTCACGCACGAAGCATATTGATCTTAGATATCACTTCATAAAAAATCATGTTGAAAATGGCATCATAGAAATGCAGTTTGTTAGCACCGAACTTCAACTGGCTGACCTTTTTACTAAGCATTGGATGAGAAACGATTCCAATTTTTAGTCTCTAGGTTGGGCATGTTGAATCTTACCTCTTAACCTAGGCACATTCATGCTAGGCCATACATCACCATGTCATATTTATGAAAAGCCTATGCATGTGTCTAGGGGGAGAAACATACTTGCATAATTCTAGGGGGAGCATTTATCAGTTAATATTTACATCACTAATTTAGGGTGCATTAGCTTTAATTTTTTAACACAAAAAAAAAAAAAAAAAAAAAAACGTGTATATGTCTAGGGGGAGCATCACTATTTCCTATTTTTCAGTACCTTCACATTATCACATGGTATTTTTTTTTGCATTTTATTTGCGTTTTATTTTATTTGCATTTTATCTCATTAGGCTTACTTGTATGAATTTTTCTAAGTCTTAAATCTCATTGGGCCATTTCGAGTAAAGCCCAACCGTAAGCCCAAACCGTAAAGCCCAAACCGTATACAATCTCATATCGACATTTCTACTCGATATTTTCTCACATCTCGACTTCTTACTTGTCGACATTGGGCCACTTAAATCGTTCTCGACATTTCATTTGGGCCTTTAGTAAGCCCAAGAACTCGACATTTTATAACCTAGCCCCGACATCTTCGTCTTCTTCATTTCGTTTCGACGTTTCAGACACCTCTCGACTTCTTTCGTCTTCTTCACTTCGATAAACACAGAATCCTCCAAACTAATCACTTCGACTGGTAAGCTCGATAAAACCCCTTAATCTCTCTATTATGCTACTAATCGTTTCGATTGCAGGTATTAAAAATCGCAGACATCACCGAAGCAATTACGATTTCAGTTTTCATATTTTAATCTTCGATTTACATGATTTCCCGAGATGGTTACTTAACTCTTAAACTAATTCTATCTGATTTTGGACCTCTCGACATCTCGTGGCTTAAATCTATGCATATTTGAAACGATTTCAGAGCTTCGACATTTTTCCCAAATCTCCAGTTTTAACCCTAATTTGATTTTCTATCGACATTTCACAGTCTCGACATTTTACGAACTCGACATTTTAACCTACTGTCAGATATCGACATTTTCCTGCTCTCGACATTTTATCGGTCAGATATCGCATTTTCCTGCTCTCGACATTTTATTCAAACTGTGTGATATCGACTTTATTTTTCACTCGACATTTTAATTAAACCTGCCGTCTCGACATTTTGATGCTATCGACATTACATTCTATCGACATCTTTTAATTGGGCTTCTGCGTTATTGGGCCCCCTTTTTGAACTATTTTCAAATGGGCTATTTCGACATTTTAATGTCTCGACATTTACCCACTCTCGACATCTTTGAAATAAGCCATTTCGACTTTTAACCCTATGAGATGTCGATATTAGCTCACTCGACATTTTGAAAATACATGCTCTCGACATCTTTTAAATTGGGCCGACCTCGGATTTTGTCGACATCTTTAAACTTGGGCCCATCACAAATCACACTCACGAAGCCCAATTCTTTCCTTAACAAAAATTTCGTCTAAGTTATATATATATATTTATCTATTACTACTTACATCTATATATATATCTATATATCTATATATATCTACCTATATCTATATATATCTATATACGTATATATATATTTAAAAAAAAAAAAAATAAAATAAAAAAAAAAATAAAAAAATAAAAAAAAAAAAAAAAAAAAAAAAAAAAAAGAGGAAAGAAAAAGATAAAGATTCACAGCGAGCGAGGGCAACGATGGAATATTCGATGTCTAATGACCTTATGATCATATTTTTCAGATTATGGAGATTCCAAACGTGACACGATCTACCCAATCTCCAAATGGATCGAGCCGCTGAAGAACACTATCAATTGGACACAACGGCTTTCAGATGCTCGGACATGGTCATCATCGCCATTCTGAAAAATCATTTTCTCCTCCCTGCATTCACAATCACGGCGAGCGTCCCCAAGTTTACCTGCAACAATTCTGGGGACTCATGGATCAAGTTCCAGACATCGAGAGATCATATTCCAAAGCCAGATCGAGAATACATCCGTTGTCCTTAACAAAGATCTTCTGAGAACGGTTCTTCAACTACCTACTTTTGCCGAGCTCGATCCACCTCCCACCGCTCAAGAAATCCTAAATGGAATGCTGGAACTAGGCTGCTCCCACCTCTCACACAAGTCTCAGCATTCACATTCAATAAAATACCAGCTCCATGGAACGCGCTATTCATGCTGATCAACAAGTGCCTATCGCCGAAACACACCGGCTACGATCGTTGCAACCTCAGCATTCTCACTCTATTCTACGGGGTCATCTTCGGGAAACGCTACGACTACGCAGCCCTATTCATGCAAGAAATTGTGGACCAGATCTACATCAGAGATCATCTCAAGACGTCCAAGAGAAAGGGCCTCCCATATCTCAGGTGGTTCCAAGTACTGATTTATCACTACATGGAAATCCACCCAGAGATCACTCGTCGTCCAGCAACAGAATCCCTAGGAGTTCCAAGTTCAATTATTTAAAGAAAAGCAAAGGAAGGATCGACAGCCCAAGGCATGACTATTCCACGACACCTCCTGGACCTTGCTGATCCCACGGATGCAGAGGTGATCAAGTACAGGCAGTCGCAGAACCTTCCTGCCCCTACGATACGGTCAAACCCCACCGTATCCAACCCCGGGGCCAGCTCGAGTGTGAGACAGGGTCCTGAGAGACAACGCGAAGTACGCACAAAACGAAAACATGACCGACGACCACCTCCTCCGGTGTCCGTCAGCTTCGCACCTCCCATCCTCACTACATCTTCCAGAACCGAACCCATAGGAACAGGAGCTGATTTAATCAGCTCCCGAGTAGAAAGTCGCCGCATCTGGTTCAACGGCGCATGCACAACCCAGCCCTTCCATTCATCAACCTCCCAACAGGTTGATGTCTCAATAACTCACGGGGAACCATCTCAGCCATCCTTGTCTCGCTCGGAAGGCAAGTGATGTAACATATAAGCGACCCCCAGCCCCACGTCGCTGCCCCCTTCTTCCACCACATCGAGTCTAGTGTCCACTTTCCCAAATTTTTTCGATTTTGCTAGGACACAAACACCTTTCTCGACTTTTCTTAGTGATCAGTCCAGAACGTCTGTAGAGACATCATCTATTGATGATACTCGACGATCGGACGGAAGTCCTGACACGGGCAACATCACTGCCCCCGTGAGTTCAGGCCATCTCGATGAGCTTGTCTTATCGACGATGCAAACGGTGTGCCTCGGTGGCCCCGGTCCCTCAAGTCCCACGCGCTCTTTAGTGCGTGTGGGCCGCGACTCAGGAATTTTTTCTGAAGTCGTGACAACAGAACGCCTTCGTGGCTCTGTTGATTATCACCCTTCATCACACGCGCCGACCTCGACCAACACCTCGAACGGAGCCTCGCAACCGTACGCGACGAAATGAAACAAATGGAGGCCTCCATCATGCAAAAGTCGAGGCACTGGCATCCTCCCAATCCCACCACCCATCCACATCCGCCAGTACACCTACCCCTACTCCCACACCCACACTAAGGAGCTCCGCCAACAACTACTAGATCGCCTCCTTAGCGAGGTCGACAGCCTCGATGATGAGGATAAGGAGCTCCTTCACCGCCTCCAAATACCATATCATTGCCACTACGACCCGCCCACACACAAGCGACGACATGACGACCCTGATGGCGACGGTCGTCCTGAGGGGGAGGAAAGCGACAGCGGGGTCGAGGCAATAACCAATCTGAGCCTTCCACCTCAACCACCAACCAGCCCTCCACCTCAAACCAACCAGAGCCCACAAACCCCCAACCTACTACCTCTTCCCACCTACCAAAAGACCTACCCCCATTACCATCCGACTTCAGACCCAGACCCACCCCCACAGGTGACCGACGAGCCACTACCTCCAGTCGCAGACATAAATATCCCTGATCCTCTGGTTGAGCTCAACGAGTTTGTAGACCAGGGATGGGAATCTCAAAGCCACAGCGATCATCCCGCAGAAGATGATCTTCAAGAGCGACTGGACAACGTCAGTGGACATAATCTGGGCAGCGGTCGAAACGAGCCTCAGGATGGCGCCAGACGAGATCAGAAATGGAGAAGACTACGAAGAGACGCCATGCGATTACACAATCCCATGGGACAGATAACCACTCCATTTCAAGAAGAACTTCGAGACAGAATCTGGCGAGAACGGGATCAAATTCGTCCATACAATGAAATGGAGCTGAGAGGCCTATCACACGTTGGAGGATCCACAAAATTGGCCTATCATTTCCTATACAAATGGACGACGACAGGAGGCTCGAGGGTCACTGACGACGACAAGAAGAGGATGCGGCGAAGGCTTCAATCAAGGAGATCCTGGATGTAACCGTCCAGGAAATGGGACGAGCCTGAAATACCCAGTCTACCTAGTGCGACGACTGGACGATTCTGTAGACATGATCTCTGAAGGAGATCTTCAGTACATTGATCCCAGCGAAGTATTCAAGCTATCAAGACTCTACAGGAAATTCATCCTACGAGAATCAAATACAAATATAAGATGGATATGAAGCCATTAAGAGACACATGCTGAGAGACATTACCTTCTACACAGGCCACGACTTCAGATGGCCATTGAGAATAACGCTAGGAAGGTAAACCTAACGAGACCAAACTTCACAGGCATGGAGGAAGAGCTCAAATCATATCAAATGGCTTCATCTTCAAAGAACCTGAACTCTCCGTAGTCTACAGCAAGGATGGACTAAAGAGAGTCATGTTCCTCTCAGAAGTTGAGAAGTACTGCGACGGCACTCTCAGGATCATTATCGAGAAACTGAGAAGTAAAGTTAGAAGATATTCTGATCCTTCAAAAGGCGACCTTGCAAGCTTAGGACTCGAGCAGTTCCAAGAAGAAATCATCAGCCTAAGCAATACTGCTATTGAAGAAATTCAGAATAGACTATATCTTCGCCGAAGCATCAGACAATTCGAGTACGTTCTCAACTTGAGAAATCCGCCTACAGAACAGAAGACCGGGATACTACGTAGAATGAACACAAAGGGGAGATTGTTAGAGATTAATTTAATTGTGTTCATTTAATTATTAGTCTAATGTTCTATAATTTAATTATGCCCTAGGACTTAATTGTAAATATATCCGACTTGTGGATATATTAGTAATATTGGGCCCGTTAGCCCATTAGGGCTTATGTATAAATACCCTAAACACATTAGTGTTTAGGGTTGCTGAATCATATTTGAGTTGACGACTATTCTGGCTCGCGCGCTCTCTCGTTCCAACTACAATTCGTCTACGGTATTACTCGTTTATTGCTTCCGTAAATCATCGTATCAGGTAATACTAATCCAGTGATTCAGTACAAGGTTGGATAAATCGGCCTAACAAATAGAAGTGGGGTTGACTGTCTGAGGATCGTCACTCGAATCTGAGATCTTGGGATACTTTGTCTCGACATATAATAGGCTCTGATGAACTGTTGCTGCCATACTAATCGCTTCGTTCTTGAACCCTTCTGCTGCATTATTGTGTAAGAAAGAAGACGACGGCGGCGAAGGTTGATGGCCATTCGCCGATCCTGGGAAAAGGGTAATATTATTACTGGCACCCCAGATTTTTCAGCATCAGCGCAAATACCAGCCATAAAGCTGCTGAAATCCGAGCATTGCTGCTGATCTGTGGAAGAAGGCACGCTCCTGACGACGACGGCCGCCGCCTTCGCCGGAGGCTTTGTGACGGCGGGGCGGTGCTTGTTCTTTCTCCCTCCGCCGCCGATGGGTACGTTTCGAAGGGTGTTAATTTGAGAATTGGTTAGATGAATCGATTGTTTATTTGGCGGGAGAAGAATTTGAGAGAGATCTGTTGTAACTTTTCATTAATCGATCTAAAGAATAAAAGAGTTCTACATACAGCTTATATACGTGTAAGTAAAGGTAAAAAGACAGAAGTACCCTTAATTTAGCTAACTATACATAAAGACGAAGCAGAGAACGGCTAGCTAAGGTCCTGGGTCATGGGTGTTATCTTCTGAATCTTGTTGCTCATGGTTTGATTGATAATTCTTCATCCCCCCCTCAAGCTTGGCCTGGAAAGGATCAGAAAGACCAAGCTTGGACAACAAGTGTTTGAGTTGAGCACCAGAAAGAGTTTTGGTAAAAAGATCAGCAGGTTGCTGAACAGAAGGAATGTAATGAGGAGCTATGAAGCCGAGTTTATACTGATTTCGAACAATGTGACAGTCAATCTCGAGGTGTTTCGTACGCTCGTGAAAGACCGGGTTAGCTGTAATGTAGAGAGCAGCTTTATTGTCACATGCAAGTGGAATGGGAGTATGGACCGTGAGTGATAAATCTTGAAGAATGTAAGAGAGCCAAAGAAGTTCACAAACTGTCGAAGCCATGCTACGATATTCAGCTTCACAAGAAGACCGAGAGACAGTAGCTTGCTTCTTTGTTTTCCACGAGATGAGAGAGTGACCAAGTTTGATTCAGTAACCTGTCAGTGATGATCTAGTACGCGGACAACTGCCCCAATCAGCATCACAATAAGCTGTGAGCTGTAAGGAATTCCACGAGGATAGAATAAACCAAGTGAAGCTTCCCCTTCAGATATTTCAAAACATGAATAGCTGCATTCCAGTGAAGGACAGAAGGCTGTTGCAGAAATTGACTAAGTTGTTGAGTACTATAAGATATGTCTGGCCGAGTGAAACCCAGATATATAGTCGGCCAACAAGTCGTCGATAGGAAGACGGATCTGGCAGTGGACCACTAGTGTTGTCATGCAAGTTCAGCCCCTTGGTAAAGGGGGTAGAAACGGGCTTGCAGCCTAACAAACCAGCACTTTGAATGATGTCAAGAATATATTTTCTCTGATTGAGAAAAAGTCCTGAAGAGCTTCGAGCTATCTCCACACCAAGAAAGTACTTTGCATGATGTAGATCTTTGATTGTAAAAGTCGCATCCAAGAATTTCTTGGTTGAAGAAATAAGCAGTTCATCTGAACCAGTGAGTAAGATATCGTCCACATAAACCAGTAATATTAGAAACTGATTTGCAGAGGACTTGTAGAAGAGGCAATGATCATGAGCTGATTGACAGAAACCAAAACCCTGAAGACTGTTCGTGAATTCTTGGTTCCATTGGCGGGATGCTTGCTTCAAACCATAGAGAGACCTATGCAATCGACAAACCTGATGTGGCTGGCCCTTATGGTACCCCTGAGGCAGCTTCATATACACTTCTTCATCTAAATGGCCATGGAGAAATGCATTATTGATGTCCAGCTGATGTAGAGGCCAGTCATGGGCTGCCGCTATAGCAAGAACAAGTCGCACAGTGACTAACTTCGCTACAGGTGAAAATGATTCAAAGAAATCCTCCCCTGCAATTTGATTGAACCCTTTGGCGACTAGCCTTGCTTTGAATTTGTCTACAGAGCCGTCGGGATGATATTTAACCCTGTACACCCATTTACATCCTATGGCCTTTTTGCCCGGCGGTAAGGTGGTAATAGTCCAAGTATGATTGCCTTCCAAAGCATCTAGCTCATCTTGCATCGCCTGTTTCCACTCGACCACCTGCCTAGCCTGTTCATAAGAGCAAGGTTCTTGGACCTTGGAGACATTAGCCACAAATTCATATATACAGGATCCATGTGTGATGGTGTAACAAAGGGAAAGGTGTTGGGAGGAATAAAAAGTGACTTGGGACTGGTTGGCTTTGGAGAGGGTTCAGTAACTGCAGAAACATAATCTGACAGCCATTGTGGTTGTTTCTTTGTCGGGTACTTGTGCGAGGTGGTTGAATTTGAGGGGAAGGTACAGAGCATGCTGGATCTGCAATTGCCATAGGGGGTTCAACATCTGGAGTTTGAACAGAAGGGCTGGATTTATAACTTGGTTGTGAGGGTCTATATTTGGTGATGGACAACAAGATTCTAGAACATCATTGGTGGAAACTATAGGGTCATCAGTCGTAGGTATGACTGATTTGTAGGGAAAGGTATCTTCCCTAAAAGTAACATCTCTAGACACGCACACCTTGTGAAGCTCTAGGTGATACAATTTATAACCTTTCTGACCATATGGATACCCTATAAAGATAGCCTTATATGATCGAGGGGCCAATTTGTCTTTGGAAGGATTGGGGTCAATGGCATAACAAAGACAACCGAAGGTTCTAAGGTTAGATAAATCAGGTTGCTTTGAGTGCAATATCTCATAGGGTGATTTCAAGTCAAGTTTGCGGCAGGTAGTTTGTTTATGAGGTGTGTGGCTGTAAGTAAGGCATCTCCCCAAAATTTCTTGGGAAGATTGGATTGTAGCATTAAGGCTCGGGTAATTTGAAGCAGATGCTTATGTTTTCTTTCAACCACTCCATTTTGCTGAGGAGTGTATGGGCAGGTCTTTTGATGGACAATCCCTAAAGAGGCAAACATGTTAGCACACTGGGTATTGGTAAATTCACTGCCATTATCAGTTCTTATGGTCTTAACAGTGGCAGTGAACTGTGTTTTTATGTGACTGAGAAAGGCTTGTATAGTGAGGTAGACTTGAGACTTGTATCTCATGAGGTATGTCCAGGTTGAACGGCTAAAGTCATCCACTATTGTTAAAAAGTAGTGGCAACCAGAGGATGTTGGGAAAGAGTATGGTCCCCATAGATCCATATGCAATAACTCAAAGCAACCTGTGGTAGTTATGTGGCTTGAAGAAAATGGTAGTCTATGCTGTTTGGAAAGTGGGCATATATCACAGTTTATGGACACAGAAGAGTCATAATTTTTCACAAGACGCTTCATAATACTTGGGGAAGGATGTCCAAGTCTACAATGCAATTGACATCAGATTGAGTCATGCTCAGTAAAGAGGTACAAGCAGTAGGATTAGCAATATTTCTGACTAAAATCCTAGGCAAATACAAATCCAGCATGCTCTTTATTCTTTGGGGTTGAAATGAGGAACTGTCTAGGATATACAGCCCTTTGATTACTGTCCCAACACCAATATTCGATTAGTTTGAAGGTCCTGTAAAAAGGAATGGTTAGCTAGGAAACTGCAATATATGTTGGATGTTTTGGCTAGCTTACTGATGGATATAAGGTTATATTTGAAGCTTGGGACAAGAAGACAGTTTTGAAGAATAAGGTCTGGGCTTAGGGTCACATTGCCTGTGCATTGCACAAACTTTGTGCTTCCATCAGGAAGAATAATTGGAGTATTTGTGGCTATTGGCTGGCTATTTTCTAGTAGGAAAGGATCCATGCATACATGATTTGTTGCACCGGTGTCCAATGGGAAAAGGAGATCAAAAGGATCCATCTTTGGTCCAATGCCTCTTACAGGACTTGCAGAAGTGTCTGGGCTGAGACTTGTTGTAGTTGTTGTAGTAACAGAACTTCGTGTTCATCGATCCACACCTAGGGCACTTCAACGAATCGGTGGATTCTTGCCGGCGGCGGCGGTCCTCCTCGCCGGAGAACTGCTTGGCTCTCGAAGTCGAAACCATGCTTGCTAGCTTAGGTAGATGGTTTTAATGTGTGGGGATTTGTGACTTATGAAAGAATGATCGATGGAAGTGTGAGCTTATGAGGAAAGTGGCGAGCAATAAATATAGAGCATACACGGCTGTCTGAGAATCTTTGTCTATTTGTATATATACACGCTAATATATCATCTATCATCAATCTATGATCTGTAAATAATAATAATTTTAATTTTATATTTATCCATAGATCATGATCTTGATCACTCAAGCTCTTGTAAGTTGTATTGTATTGTAGGGTCCTTTTGACAATTATGTGGTGAAGAGGGTCGTGGTGTGTATATATTAAAATAATATTCATGACATATCGTAATATCTATTCTTTGATATATAGATCATATAAATATAGGCCGGCAGTGGTGTGTCACCTACAACTTACAAGAATGATTCGTCTGGTGAAAAATTTGTTAATAGTATAGTTTTTTGGTCTGAATCTAAATCTCATTGTCGGTTATATGTTATTTTGTTGGCCATATATTTTGTTGAGCCAAGTTCGCGCAGACATTAATCTCAAAGAGATTAAGTGTAATAACTCATAAACATTTTGTGAGTGAATACCTCTTTGACTTATCCCTCCAAAAATGAACTGTTTTTTAAGTTAAAAGACGTTAGAATCTGCATCCACCAAGACTAGAGATGTAATGAATAATTATGCAGTGTTCTACATAAATATGAAGCTGAAGCTCCATGCAGATAAAATGGCGTTTGTTTCTTCAATGTCGTTGCGCTGTTCAAATTTAAGGTTGGCGTTCTCCGAGATTGTATATGCTTGTACATCGAAGGAGACAGACGATAAACAACTACTTGATCAAATTCAAAGCAATTCTAACAACTAAAAAGACGAATCATGGAAGAACAGGCAACTCAACTTTTGCAAATGAAAGAAAACTAACGCGTCCATGCTCTACAATACCGAATTTTAAAGGGGTATCGCGGAATTTTTCTCAAGGTCTTCAATCTCCTGCCTCATCGGCGGGCGGACGCTGCATTTTAAAGACCAAAATAGGATCGACAATAGAATTGGTAAAGTTCAGACCGTTGCACAAAGTAAGGAAAGATCGATAGTTTTCTACTTGCAACTCGCTCTTACCCTGCAATACAGAGCGCAAACGACGGATTCCCGGGAGAAGACTTCCTAAACTTGCTGTTGGGCAGATAAACATCGTACATCGGTTTCGTTTCGCCAAAATGCAACCTGCCAAGAATTTCTGAGACGAAGCTTTTGTCTACGCTTTTCATGTTCAGGAGAATCATCAGTGCTACTCGTTTTACTGTACTTCAAAGACCAAGGGACACCGTGGCGCCTGACTATGTAACCGAGAAATTTGAGGTGTCGATAGACTTCGAAAGACTCCCATGAACAGCCATGCCCAATCCCTTTGTCTGCCAGCTTTACATACATATCGCTCAATGGGAGAGATACATCCTCATCATTCAAGATGTTTAGTGCACCGATTTCAGCCATATACCTGAAATTTATGGTATAGATTTGACTGATACAAATTTATTCGAAGATGGAATTGGCAATCAAAGAGAAGCAGAAACGTTAACGGAAGCACATACAAAGCTTCTTCGATCAAGCAATAAGTCTTTCCATGGACAGCAAAACCAGTTGTGGTCCACAATTTGCCTTTCTTCACAAGCACCTCAGCCATGCTCAAGCCGTCAATCCACCTAGCTGTAGACGTCTCTTTCCTTCACATTGGTTAAATACCGCAAGGGAAAACCTCAGACTTTTTCTATGGATTTTGCAAGATTATGAGCAGTGTATACCTGAACTGAACCTTAGGTATGTCGCCAGAAAAACAGCACAGTTCATCATCATCGTCGTCACCTACAGACGTCCTTTGCCATAATTTCCATTGTCGTCACTGTCACAGTCGAGAATATTCAACTTTTCGGAGAAATCAGATTCCATTTTGGTTCAAATTATGTACGACGCACGAGGGACTGCAGATCAAGAGAGAAACATAAATCAACCTAATCTATCTCTTCCCTTCCAAATTCGGTTGAAAGGAAATACCAGACCCTACAACATTGATATTTCATCATAGGAAAAACTTGAGCTAAACAAAAATTCCAGAAAGCAAAAAACAAGCTGCCCAAACAAACGATTAGCTCACAATTTTCTATTGAAACACAAGCAACATCGTGACATGCTAAATTCTGATAAACATCAGCGTGGATGTTTGATCATGAGGGAGACGTTAAAGTTTTCATCTCCCCCTTTTTGGAGCTCAAAAGCCCTGATTTGAAAAAAAAAAAAAAAGAAGTCCAATCAATTGGCTTGATTATTCATGAAATGCAGCTAATTAATCCAAAAGAAATTCTATTGGATTGCGCCGTCTTAGCTTACCGTTTATCTGTTTTGAACAATAACCTTATCGGTACCGTTCGAGGCAACGCTCGATTCCGTATAGACGGCTTGAAAAGCCTACCATGGCCGAAAATATATGAAGCAAGGTATCTGTCACATCTGTGAAGAACAACGTCACACAGTTGGATGAAGGTAAGGAATTGAAAAATGAAGGATAAAGACCGAATGAATTTGACCAAAGATGGGAGCTCGCTGAAGATTATGTGATTGCAAATTAAATCGAAAGGGAAAATCGACTGATATTGAAGACAATGAAGAACTGGGGCAACTGCTAAATGGTGAAAGCCCATTTGCCTTGGGAGTATTCTAAATCAAGTGCTTAGGCCTAGGGCCGGTTCGGCTATGTCCAAGACCGAATACCGAACCGAATTTCTCGGTTCAGTATTCGGTTAAAACCGAAATTTAATTCGGTTTTTTGGGTACGCAGGGATGGTAAGACCCAAAACGACTTTGATTCTCGGACATCAACTATATTCATCGAAAAGACTGTCAAAAAGAGGATTGTTGCATCAAATTCGAATCAAGAAATTTCGTAAACACACTCACCCGAATAGAGAACTCCGAAAGCTTGAATCAACACAAGGCGATGAAGATGGCTGCGCTGCGAGACAAACTGTGATCGAACTTTGGACGGATGAAAGTAAGGTCTTCAATTTGGGGCTGTTTGACTAGGGTTCGTTGCTGTGAGGTGACTGTGAGTGCGAATGTGTGATGTGTGAGCTGAGAGATGAGATAATTAATGGGCTGGACAATTTGGGGCTGTTTTGACTATGCATTGAAAAAAAAATCGTATTACGTCGTTAGTGGTTCTTGACTTCATTCACTTTGTGGTGAGAAAATCGCTGCTATCAGCGACTCCTTTAATATTGTTATTTAGTTGGATAATACTCCATCAGTCCCAATTCTTTTTGGACATTTAGGGTGTGGCACGCAAATTAAGAAACCCAATTCTTTTTGGACATTTAGGGTGTGGCACGCAAATTAAGAAACTGAATATTTTAATAATATAGTGTGTTGGAAAGGTAAAAAACTGTATATTTTGGCACGTCTTTTAAAAATATTTAATATTATTATATCGATTGTTTGTGATAGTTTTTTACTAAATAAGGAAATGTATAAAAGAAGTGGGACGCCCAATTTAGTAAAATGTACAAAACTTTGGGACGGAGGAGAGGGAGTGATTAGTTTTTGGTGGCAATTGAACTCACTTTATAGCCACCCTTTTCACGAAACTTTAGATGAGTGCTCCAACTAAAGTTATAAAATATAGTTCCGTTCCATAAGGTAATGGGATTCTTGTCATAATAACAGTTCCTCCACTTCCATTAAATATCAATTAAGTAGCATTTCATTTTATTGGTAAAAGTGCTCATTTATTGACTAAATAAAATAAATAAATCGTAGTGCTTACTGCTGCTGCACGATACTTCATTCCATCAGCTTCTAATATTCATGGATATAGAAAAATAGTGCTTCTTGATATCTATAAAAAAGATATTTGATGCCTATAATAATATTATTTTTTGAAAGCAATTTTTCTTGAATTGAGAAAGAATATTAATAAATTGTGTCGCCACTCGTCACTTACGATCAAGAAAAATATAATCGAGTCAGAATGTTGCAGGAGACGAGGTGGAAAAGAAAGTTAGGAGTTTGTCACTTTCGATGGTCAGAAAAAATGTAATAAAACATTGCATTTGTTTTCATTGGATACAATTTACAAATTACAACTGAGGAAGTGCTTGGTGTCAGGTTCATCATGATTTCTTATTATTCAACCCGTGTAATAAAAAAAAGAGAGAATATGCCAAATGCATCTCAGTGAATGAGTGATGACTATTTAGCTCAATTTAATAGCAAAGTTGCCTTTAGTAGAGAATAGGCAGCTGATCAGAATTAACTACTAACAGAAAACATGCGCCAAGAGATGAATGAGCGATGACTGAAGAATAGATACTGTGGAATATCTTGTAACGGATGCACATATAATCCACTCACACTCACGCTTAGAAACACGAGCTTACGCTGTCGTAAGGGGTTTTCTTTCCTGGGTTGGAGATTTTAGAAAGATTGAGTAAAGAAGCGAAAGAAAGTTTCGATTTTTATATGTTTAAAGAGGTTCGGAAATGGCATGATGCACAAGGGATTTGGAGAGTTTCTTCGTGGCCTCTAAAAAATTTGTCCTTTTTTTTGTGTGTGTATGTTGATCGTTTCTTTGATTTGAGGCAGAAACAAATGGGTCCAAAAAAATTGCTCGACTGAAGAAAACAATTGAGGCGATGGGCTTCTTTTTCTTCATCGGCAGCTCATGACATGAAGGGCTTTTTGCTGGTTGGGTTTGAGTAAAAGCTGAAAGCAGGTCAGTTTACTTAGCTTCATGTTTTCTTTCCTTTTTTTTCTTTGCTGCCGATATTGTCCTTTTAGTTTATTCGATTGTGTGTATCTTGACTTATACAATGTTCCTTTCCTATTCTGATGATGATGGGTTCTATTGGTTTCGAAAAACCTCCCTTTTTTTCTGAAATTATGATACTCTTATGCACCAGAAATTCTGAGATTGAAAAGTTTACACTTACATGGATGCACTTAACTGCTCTTGACTAGTTAGTTGATCATTCACTTGCAGGGCTCTGTTACGATGCATTGTCGACGCCTGACTTGCAAAACATTAACGATTCAGAATCAAGCTTCTTATTTTCAGAAACTTCATTAGCATCTTCAAACAGTCCTTGGCTTCACCTTCTTATACGTACCTAAAAATACTCTCAGGCAAATCCCCTTTGCCAAAGTTTTAGCTCCTCTTTATCTTCTCGAAAAATTTATAGTCATCGTTCCTTCCTATAGGTGGATCTTTAAGGTCCATTCTTGGGCAAACCTCCTTTGGCATTCCCTTCAGTGGGCAAATCTTCTTTGGCATATCTGAGTCGAAAGACTCGCTCTATCGCCCCACGGGCAAACCTCCTTTGGCATATCATCTCCACTCTTTGTTGGAGATTCTCCTTTTATTGTTGTTTCGCAAGAAAGGCGCGCACGATGGATACACTATTCAACGATGTCGAAAGTGTTACCGAAAGCAGCAGTTCTGAGGATTTCGAGGATGATATCGAGTCTCTATACAGCGGTCAAGCGCTAAACCTCTTCTCGAGGCTCGAGGAAACCATCACGAAAATCGACGATCTCCTCACTTTTGAGAGGGGGTTCATGCATGGGGACATAGTCTCCCACGCCTCAGATCCATTAGGACCGATGGGAAAGGTAATCGGCGTTTCCTTAACTGTCGACTTAGAAGACATATATGGGCACAACATCCAAAACATCGTTTCCAAAGACCTCCACAAACTGCGCTCTGTCTCAGTTGGAGATTATGTAATAAGCGGGGCTTATCTTGGGAAGGTCGAAAAGATTATCGATCGTTTGACCATATTGTTCGACGACGGTACAAAGGGGCAGATTTCTCTCGATGGTCCAATAAAGGTTACGTCTTTATCCCCAGACGTAGTCGAGGATCCAAATTGTCCTTACTATCCCGGGCAGAGAGTTTACGTTGAGCACCCTTCTTACAGTTCGTCAAGTAGTTGGCTGTGTGGTAGCAGCGATGATAGAAGCAAAGAGTTAGGAACTATCTGGAATGTAGAAGCTGCTGTAATATACGTCGATTGGCTTTACCGTGCCATTGCTGAAGATGGCGAGCAGAGAACTGCTCCTCCTTCGAGCTTGCAAGAGCTTAAAGACTTGACTTTTTTGCCAGGCTTTTGCTCCACAAATTGGCAGCTTGGCGATTGGTGTGTTCTTCGAGTCGAAAGAGATTCTCGAAATGTTCGTTTTCCTGGGCTGATCGAAGGGCAGTGCATGACAGCTCAGGCTACGAGCATCGTTGATTCTGACGTTCAACAGTTCGCTGTCATCGTAAAGACGAAGGCCAAGGTTGACGTGCTGTGTGCAAGACTGCAGCAAATCGCTTGGGTTAGATTCTTGGTTTTTGTCTCCCGCCAGTGTTGTCGACGGCCATGATTTCTGGCCCGACACCTTTGTGCTGCAGAAGGGAAATTTCGACGATTCGAACGGTGACGGTTCTCGGAGATGGGGCGTTGTGAAGAGCGTCGACTCGAAAGAGCGAACTGTGACTGTGCAATGGCGCAATTCTTCGCCTGAATCGTCTGAGGAGATTGTGAGTGCCTACGAACTGATTGAGCACCCAGATTATAACTGTGTGGGCCAAATCGCGTGTAGGAAAGTTGGTTTCTCAGGCGAAAAGTTTGCAGAAAATAAAACGACATCTAATGTTTGCATGGAGGAAGATGAAGATCGCTGTAATGATTTTGGCGGCAAGTTCTCGTCGTATTTCGGGACTGTGGTTGGCGCCGAACAGGGCCGTCTTCAAGTTAAATGGGCTAATGGCGACATAACCGAGGCAAGCATTTCCATGCTTTTAGTTAAGAGTTTACACCTTTCGCTGAGCTCATTATCATTTATTACAGTCGAACCATATGAGATCTACAGAATCGAAGCTGCGTCTTTCGTTATGCCAGCCGTCGAAGATGCTACGCCGACAGTTCTTGGCTCCGACGATTACGAAAAGACGCAAATTCTCGGTAACGAAAACCCTCAGGCGGAAGACAAACCTTTGAGTGAGAAATTGAAGGTGCCCTAGATTCTCAATCTCTAGTACTTAACGTTACACTCTCGAGCGACGTTTTATTACAGGCATATACGTTCTTTTTTACGCTCTTGGCAGGATATCTTTACGAGTATCACATCAAGCCTATTTAGGTCAATCGGCGAAGCTCAGAATGGTAATACTTACGAACGCACTACGGCTGAAGATTTGCAGAATCCCAGGCAACTCCTTGATGGAGAAGGGGACATGCCTGAGAAGATGATAATGCAAGGGACTAAAGAAGTTAACGAGGATAATCTTCTTCCAAGATCTTTTAACCAGTTTGATCTACTCGGCGATTGCCCAGACCACCACTTTGCCTCTCAATCTGAGATGGACGTTCAATCACCGCAGGTTAGAGAATAGAAATTGTGAGTTCTTTCCTATTCAGTTTTTGTCTTAAATGTTTACGTTTGGAACGCAGACGAAAAGGCGCTGGCTGAGGAAAGTTCGCCAAGAATGGAGCATCTTAGAGAAAGATCTTCCCGGTAAGGGGAAAAAAAACAAGAACAAAAGCCTTATTATTTTCCTCTTTCGCCATTTGTAACGAATCTTATCTGTTCTATGCAGAAACCATCTACGTACGCGTCTATGAAGAGAAAATGCAGCTTATTCGAGCTGCAATCGTGGGCCCCGCCGGGACGCCATACCACGATTTGCTGTTCTTCTTCGACGTATATCTCCCCCCAGAATATCCTAACGAGCCGCCCGTAAGCAGACAATTTTGTTCTTTCCTCACCTTTGAACTGTTCTTTGCCCGAGAAAATGGTAGAAGAAGTTAGGATAAACGTCTGAATATTTTTTTCAAACAGATGGTTTATTACAACTCAGGCGGCCTACGCATAAATCCCAACCTATACGAGTCGGGAAAAGTCTGCCTCAGCCTACTGAACACATGGGCTGGAACCCAATGCGAAGTATGGAATGCTCAATCTTCGACGATATTGCAAGTCCTCGTCTCAATTCAAGGGCTCGTACTCAACGAAAGGCCTTACTTCAACGAGGCTGGCTTCGATTCCCAGATAGGAAAACCGAGGGAGAAAAGAACTCACTCAGCTACAACGAAAACGCATTCCTCGTCAGCTGCAAGTCCATGCTGTATCTCCTCAAGAAACCGCCCAAGGTAACTCTTGATTTATTTTTTTCGCAGAAGAATATCGAATTATGTCCTAAATCTTTCGACAGGGTTTCGAAGAGCTCGTGGAGGAGCACTTCAGGCAACGTGGAAAGGATGTCTTGAAGGCTTGCCGAGAGTATATGAGAGGAGCTGCGATAGGATGTCGGTTCGATTCTGCGAACATGGAAGGAGAAGTGAATTTGAATGGAAACTCAAAGGGCTTTAAGATTGCGCTCGCCAAGATCTTCCCTAAGCTTGTGGAAGCATTTACAGACAAGGGCGTGGACTGCGGAGAATTCTTGAATCAGGTTTCCTAAGTTGGGATTATTACAGTTGCAGATATATGTAAGATAGCCTATGTTTATCATCAGTTTCTGAAAATATAATGATCCTATGCTGGAATAAACATCGTGTACTGTAATATAACGTGGCTTGGAGTTACTACGACATCTACATCAAAGCTTTGTATGCTATAAACTTGTGTGTTCTTAAATAGCAGAAAGCATAATTAGAGTGTGTAATGATATAATAGCTCCATCACTACAAGACTGAGCCATTCTAACTAAGTCTTGAGGGTGAAAGATTCATTATGTTGTGAAGGGAAAGGAGAATCACGATGAAATAGACCACAGAAGACACAAAACAGCAATGAGTGCCCCAGTGATATGATTGCAGAACTTAGGGACTTGTCCGCAAATTGGAGCCCAGCCCGCATGATCGTTGCCGTTCTTCCCTATTTGTCCTACGGCTATGCATGCCGATATGCTCGAAATCAGAAGCAATGTCATAACCTACATAAACACAAAAAACACACCATCTATGTAATATTTGCAGCTTTTTTTTAAGGTTGTAAAGTGAAAAAAAATGGTGTTATAACATAAGTGAAAAGGTGATGTTTTTTACCATGTCCATGACCAAGATCAAGTGCCCACATGATGGCTTGGCTGGGACAAAGAGAAGGAGAAAAGTATAACCGCTTGCAATAGCATTTATCAACACGAAGTACCTGCAGTTATTTTCAGTACATGATCAAATCTTACGAGCCCTTTCTTGCCAAGATCCTTTTTTTTTATGGGCTCAATAAATAAAAAGATTTCACTTACTTGAAAGTCGGTGAATTGGTATATTTAGCATCAAACTCCATGCCTAGAACTTGAGAAGAGTCTTTGCTTGTGAGCACGACCACCGTGGCAATAACGCTAGCTACCAATGCGATGAGCCTCATAAGGAAAATGGGAATTCTTTTGGACAATGCCATACTTAATAATGCAAGATTATTTGTCTTATTTTTTTTTCTTTTGTGATGAGAAACAAGACAACGTTAGGCAAAGTGAAGCAAGAATGATATGTTATTGAAGAGAAGGGTGTTAGGAGAGACAGATAAGCTGGAGGCGACCTTTGTGTACATATATGGTCATGTTCTTGGTAACCTAAAGAGGGCTCAAAAAACGTCTCCTTAATTACTACAGCTTGTGATGTGTTGTAATTTTTTTTTAAGAAGAGATATTTTATGAATGGGATATTACAAGTGACGAATGAATGCTTAGGCGAATAATTAATTACTGCAATGCAAGGAAATGTATATATGATAGATATACTGTTGACCTACCTTGTAAGAAATTTGAGAATATGTACGGCGCTCACCATGCTAAGGTGGTTGGCGTGTCTCTTTTATATATATGATTTCTTTATCGTCGATGGCGGCTTTGGCGGTGGAGGCGGCGGCAGTTGGCCGTGTACGCCACCTCCGATCATTGCCTTGTCGGGAATCCGTACAACTGTCAGGGATATATTCTAATGGCCGAGCATATACGGCCCATACAAACGGGCTTATATTGACGGCCCAATATAGGCCCATCTAAAATGGAGAAGAAAAGACTAAAAACACCCTCTTGCCAGGAAGTATTCCCTTTCTGGGTTTTTCCCTGTTCACGCGTGTATGTCGTCTTCTTTGTATTGATTGATTATTTTCGCTGGAAGGAACAGAGCGAAAAGGGGCATAGGAGCTGAGAATGAAGATAGATGAGATTATTCCACAGCAATGGGCGCCTCCGTGTAACAGTCTGTGCACCCAAAAATACGCAGCTCTCATGCAAATACCTTGTAATTGATTTAGGCTCTTCTATTGCTCCTTATTTATGAGCCTGCTCTTTGTTATTCTTTCTTTTTGTTTCAAGTTTTTGCTGTGGGTTTTCGTTTTTTTTTTTTTTTTATTTTGGTGTTTGTTTTACTTTTTTTTTGCATTTTTTTTTCCTTTGAGCTGTTTATTTCGTGTTGCTGTCTGAATATCTAGGTTGAGGAGTTGAAATTCTTTGATTATGTGATTGGCTGCAATTTTATTCTGAAGTTTCTACATAAATCTGTTCATTGCGGATTGTTCCTGGTTTAAGTATAGACATTTCTTTCCAGTTATGAAAGATGCGAGCTAATGTAGCTTATCTGTAGCTGAGTATGTTAGTGGGATAAATTCTACGTGATGTGCTTCCGTAATGTCGATATATATAATATTCCATTAACCTCGTTTAGGGCGATCCCTTAAATTCCTATCTCAATCGTATTTCTGGCCAGACATATGATTCTTATTCACATAATTTAGAAGCAGATATGAAGAAACTGTTATCTTCTTGCAGGGAGGGTATTCTGCAAAAGGGGTGTGACGCTGATGGAGAGACGTGGGACGAGTGTAAGTCTTCTGTAATCTTGAGCTTCATTACATGTAGAAGCTACTACTAAACGTCAACTAACTCGGGATTTCACTTTGCTGTTCCTGCCTTGACTTTACGCCGCTTATCATTCCTAGGAAGAGTATAAGTAAATGCAAATAAAATGTTTTATTAAGGTTTGGGAGAATGTGATGAGACATGCTACAAAGACCCTGTCCTTAAAGACCAAAAATGGAGTTCTTATATCGATCGTTCTCCCGGTTCTGTCAGCTACTCCGAGGTTAGTTCCTTTTTCTGATGCTTACATGCTAAAACTAAGTTTTTTTGCTAACTAATTATGAATATCCTTTTGGCTGTGCATTGTAGGAATGTTTTCGTGCTTGTGTATCTGGATGCGGTTACAAGGTTAGTTTCACGTCTTTTGTTTTTACAGACGAAACTGATCTCACAATTCGCGCTCCACGTCAAGCTTTAATCATAACGGAGAAACCAACTCTTGTGACAATTCGTGTTTTTCCCTTTTATCACATCGAATTGCAAGTAAATTTGCAGCTCTCTCCTGCAGTTTGATATTCCTAAAGAGACGGTCGAAGAAGTTCATGCAAGGCCACCGCCTCCAAAGGAAGAGGAGAAACCAACGCCTCCCCGCAAAACGTTGAAGACGAAAAACCTCCTAAAGAAGAGGTACCTAACACTTCTGCTTAGTTTTTCGAGCAGAAACACTCGAGACTATCTAGTTTAGGAACGCAGCACAACACCAAAATGATTATTAGCTTGCTGAATTTGGTGGTCTTGATTTTGGCGTAGTATATTTTTTTTTTTATATATCTCTTGCCTAGAGGAATGTTATTGTCTTAACGACATTTATACTTAGTTATGTATTGAGATTTGAGAAACTTTCATAAACCACAGCAAAAAAAAAAGTACAGAAGCAAACTAATCTTTCACACAAGAGCCTGGGAAAACTTGATCATCACGATGGATGATTGCTGCGGGAATTATGGCACTGATAATCGATGATAACGATTGCAAGAGACTCGAAACAACCGCAATTTTGACTTGACCTCTCTTTGGGATGGGACGGCCGTACGCCGTTCTCTCGGCGAAATCCCACCGTTGATCGCCATCGACTGCGCCTCTCTCCTCGCACTTTCCATGTCGAAGAACGATTCTCTCAGTTGAACGCTGAAACTGGTAAGCTAACTAAATAAACTCAGCTTGGATTGGACTTTGAAGGTGCTTCTTGGTTGTGCTGTGCTTTAGCTTGATCGTTGATGGTATATATATAGTGAACGTTGTTCCGAAAATGCCCTCGTGCGTTACGGTGGTTGGTAGAGGTGGTTTGAAGGGTAGTATAGGCAAATCTGAAGATTCTATCCGGTTTCCAGAAGAAATAGCTTAGCTGCAATAAAGATCACGTGGGATAATTCATAAAATACTATATAATTAATTTAGTGGGTCGCACTAAGGTGTTATGGGATGGGAGCGAAGTTGCTTTTCATTTAACTTTCCATATGGTGTCATCGTATGATATCATATGATTTTCAAAGATGAGTATCGTCATACTATCTTCTTGAATTTATTACCCGATCGATATATAAAGTAATCAAGTGATGGGTCTTTTTTCATCAATCTTCACTTTTTCGTAGCATGAAACCGCTAGTACGTTTGACAATGGGCCAAAGCTTCACGAATCATATATGGTTAGGCCCATTAGGTGGGCCTTGCTTTAGTAATTTGGCCCAATTAGTGAGTTTACATATAAGGCCCAAACTCATATAAGAAGTTATACTACTTCATCCGTCCCACTTATTTCTTCCCTTATTTCTAGCAAGTTAATTTTAAGAAAATCATCACCTGGGTATGTTGTTCATATGTGAATAATAAGTAGATGATTTCTTAAAAGTTAACGTGCTAGAGAGGGCCATTTAGGTTAGTAATGGATATGAGAGGGTCTACGGAGGTGTTGACGTCGTTGGGAATCGAAAAAATGCAAAAAAAAATAAAAAATATAAGATTACTTTCGCTACCATGATTCTTGTGATGGAAGTAGGGCTGTTCGTTGTTCGGTATACCGACCGAAATTACCGAAATACCGAAATTTCGGTACAAAACCGAACCGAACCGAAAATTCGGTCGGTATTCGGTACTTCAAAAAAAAAAATTCGGTAATTCGGTAAATTCGGTTCGGTACTGATTTGAATTCGGTAAATTCGGTATACCGAATTACCGAAATTTTAAAAATTAAAATATATTTTATTATATTAATATTGAAAATAAAATATATATTATATTAATATATGAATTAATTTAATTATTATCGAATTTTTTATTACTATTATTTAAATTTCGGTAAATTCGGTAAAAACCAAATTTACCGAAAAAATTTCGGTAAAACCGAATACCGAACGAAAAATTCGGTTCGGTATTCGGTTATCGACTAGGGGTGTACGAAATTTCGGTATACCGAAATTTCGGTTCGGTCGGTACGGTAGGTACCGAACGAACACCCCTAGATGGAAGTTAAAAAGTTGGAAAAGGGGAAGTCGTCCCACGACTTGCTTTGCTTTAATTTGCTTTTCATTAAATTCGCCTCAAGTAAGACCTGCATTTAGTTCTCTTCTCTGCCCTGTTTTTACTTCCTTTTACTTTATTCCCTATGCGCACCATCTTCTCGTCTAGACGTGGGCTTTGGGCCGGGCCGACCCGGAACCGGCCCAAAACCGGCCCGTTAGCCCGGCCCAAACCCGGAACCGGTATAACCGGTCCAGAACCGGTACCGGCCCATTATATTTGGGCTGGGCCGGTTTTGGGCCGCGGAACCGCGGATCGCCGGTTCCGGTCCCGGATCCGGATCCGCGGTTCCGGTTCCGAACCGGAACCGGAACCGGCCCAACGGCACGGCTATATAGCCGTTGGCCAACGGCCTTATGTATATTTTTTTTTTTAATTTTTAAACACTGGTAAATTACAGTTTTAGCCCCAAACGAAAAATCTATAAATACCACCTCATTTGAACCATTTTAACTCACAATTACATCCAAATCTCTTCCAAACTCTCTCAAAAGCTCTCAAAAAAATCTCTATTAATATTTAATATTATTAACATTAATAATTATTTTATTATTACTACACTACACTACTACCTACACACTCACTTATTATTACCAATAATTAAATTATTATTTTACACTAATGGCGTCGTCATCGAGAAATCCTAACCCTCGTGACGAAGATGTTTTATGGTTTAGGTCACGCCGACACATTCGGGAAATGGCGACACGACGAGGAGAACCGATATACGGAACCGCAACAGACGAGAGCGAACCGACGAGGGACCGAGCCAAGCTTCTACGGCGACGACAAAAAGGAAGCAACAACCGCGTGGTCGGCGGTCTAAGGTATGGAATTTTTTCGATTTAGAAATGGATAAAAATAATGCCGCTTCAGGTACCGCTTATTGCAAATGTGCCGCCACCCCTACACAATTAGACCGGACCGAATCAAGGTGGGACGGGCTCGATGAAAAAACACCCCAGAGGGCGCATAACTTCGGGACGATCTAGAGCCGGTAGGGACCGAACCGACAACAACAAATAAACGTAAGTACGGGTAAGAATTTTGTATTACTTTAGGGAAATTTCTAAAAAAGCATTAGTTAAATTCGTAGTTATGTGTGAAGAACCCTTTGCATTGCGGAAGTGAAGGGTTTATCGAATTACGAGTACGATACAACCCGGATTCATAACGTGACCCGTAAAACCCTTAGGAAATATGTGTTAGAAACTTTTCAGGAATATCAAACTAGCTTAATTAGTCATTTAGCAAAATTACGTGTAGGATTAGTTTGACTACCGATATTTGGACTAATATTACGTCGCAATCTTATTTAGTCGTCACCGCCCATGAATAGATGAAACTGGACCATGCAAAAAAGTATTCTTTCCTAGATCCCCTAGATTCGCAACATAATGCCACTACGACATCGAACTATGTGTTGAATGTCGTAATAAATATTGTATTCAAGATAAGATTATGTCTATCACCTTAGATAATGCTAGCGCGAACAACGTAGCGATAGGATCCTTCGTAGGCAACTTAGGTTACCCTAGACGGCAAATTATTACATGCTAGGTGCGCTTGCCATATTATTAACTTGTGTTGTGCAATGTGCTTTTGACGAATTTTTGGGAGCTATTGTAGAAAAGTTTAAGTAATAGGTAAGTTACTTCGGGAAAGCCGCATCGGAACGTCGTGGAAGCAAAACGTCCTTGCCGCCGGCCTCCGTACAAGAAGTTTCCGTTGCCAGTCCCGACTAGGTGGAACGCGTTGTACCACCTCCTCAGCACCTTCATGCGTTACAAGGACTTGTTGACGCCTTTTTGGAACGAGGCCGCGGTCGGCACACCTCAAGGTATGAATTACGACCACTTGATTGGGATATTGTAGGTTTGGTCGTGTCTATACTTGAAGTGTTCGCCGAGGCTACGGAGAAATTTTCCGGAGTTCATACCCGACGTCCCCCTTATTCGTCCCGAACCTATTGGGATGTGCTACAAGTTCGTGGAGTTTCGCAACAACCGTACTGGGTGGTTTCATCCAAAATATGGAGCAGAAGTTCAAGAAAGTAGGAAACCACCCAATAGTACACGGTTTGTCGCCTTACTCGACCCTAGTTGCGGTGTTGATACATTTGATATTTTTTTCGAATATTATGCTCAGTTCTTGGAAAGAAAGTGGACGACCAAAAGGCGTCGTCAATTCACGCTCTCTCCAAGAACTTTTTTCATTTATGCATCTGAGCAGGGACATAGCGTGGAGCAACCCGTACCAGCGAGCGAAGCCGGTTTGTCGAAAGGAGGCCGGCGGCGCAATGGGACTACTACGAAGATTGAAGGCGCAAAAGACGAAGCCAAAACGCGTGCGTCGGGGTCGAACACGAATGAGATCCAGCTCTACCTGAGCCACAACTTCCAGACTCCCGAAGACTTCGACGTTTTGGCCTGGTTGGAAGTCGAACGCGACTCTTTATCCGACCCTCTCCGCCGTCGCTCGAGACGTTTTAGCCGTGCAAGCGTCTAGCGTCGCCTCCGAGTCCGCATTCTCTACCTCCGGGCGAATTTCGGCGACAGACGTGCGAGCCTTAACCCGACTTCCCTCGCAATGTTGACATTGTTGAAGGGTTGGTATTTGGCCGAATCGAAGAACCGACGGGAGAACGCCATGACGAGTTCCGTTCTCCAGTTCGGACGAAGACGAAGAGGCCTCTACATAGTTTTAATTAATAGTCAAGTCGAATAATTGTATTTTTATATTCGAATATTTTTTCCTTTTTTGTATTTGTAACTTGTAAGTTTAGATTTATTTTTCTTTCTTTGATGTTTTATTGTATTTTTTAGGTAGTTTTTTTATTTTTTTTGTACTTTTCTTATCTTTTTTTTTTTTTTTTTTGGAATAAAATTTTGATAGTTCTAAAGAATTTTTTATATAAAAAAAAAAAAAAAAATTAAACGGGCGGTTCCGGTTCTGGAACCGGAACCGGCCCAACAGACGCCCGGGGGTTCTTCTAATGGTTCTGGTCCGGTCTGGAAAATGTTCCGGAACCGGACGGAAACCGAACCGAACCGGAATCAGTGCCGAACCGGTAGAAACCGAACCGGCCCAACCGGCCCGGAACCGGCCAACCGGCCCAAGCCACCACTATTCTCGTAGGTCAGAACTTCTCAGTTTCAGCAGATCTCATTCCTTCTAATAGAAAAAAGAAATACTGAAGGAGAAGATTCATTTTTGTGAATAAATGGCATCAAAACTGTTGCTGGTAGCTGTTTCTGTCTTAGATTTGATTGCCTTTTCCCTCGCCGTTGCTGCTGAGCAGCGCAGAACTTCTGTAAGTGTAATTCTTACGCATGCAGCTTAATTCACTTAAGTTTCCGAATTAGATCAGATGATCAGTAGTATACAGAAACAAGGGATGATTTTTGTGTTCTTGCTGAATAATAATCTATTGTGATTCCTCTCTATTCTAAACAGGCCAGAGTTGAGACAGATGCTAATTCGAAGACAAGCTACTGCGTCTACGACTCGAATGGAGCCACTGGCCTAGGCGTGGGCTCATTCCTTACACTCATGGCTAGCCAAGCACTGATCATGGCAGCCACTAAGTGCTTGTGCTGTGGTAAAGCTTTGAGCCGTTCAAGAACATGGGCCATCGTCTTATTCATCACTTGCTGGTAAATATACATGTAAAACAAACACTTTCAATCCATACCCATAAACAAATTCTGACAATCCAAGTCTAATCTTTTCTTTTACTTTCTCTCGCAGGTTTACGTTTTTTATCGCGGAGGTGTGCTTATTGGCCGGCTCGTAAGAAACGCGTACCACACTAAGTACAGGGCGTTTTTTTCGGACAACCCTCCTTCTTGTGAGACTCTTCGAAGGGAGTTTTCGGGGCTGGCGCTGCGTTTATTGTCTTCACTGGCATTTCGTCTGAGCTGTTTTACGTCAGCTATACGAAGAATAATGATCATGGATTTATGCCCCAGGGCGATGGAATTAGACTGAATACTCTGTAGTAGACTATGAATAAAATTGTGTCTTTGTCTGATCTGAGATACTGTATAATAAACACTTTTTATGTGTGAACTGCCTAATTTGTTTGGCTGAGGTTGTTTTCTGTAATGAAGAAGGGAAGCTTCTTCAGATAATGCTATTAAAGAGATATATACAGAAGAATCTTCCATGTAGAAAGAGCCACAAAGTAGCTGGTGGAAGGTCCCATAAGCATCTTTCAAGAATCAATAATGATGAATCACATGCAGTTTCTTCGTCCAAACTGGTAAATATTACAAAGAGAGGCACATACACGAATCACACACAAGCGATGTCTGTAAATTGTAGTTTAGCACGAAAGTGAAGCTGATGTTAAAAGCGACAGCTTCACACGCATTAATACGAAAGCAACCCTCTCCCAACTTGAAATATACAAAAAAAAAAATAAGATAACGTTTCGAATTTCTAACTTTGGACATACGTAGAGATATTCCGTCGTATGTTATCACGGCTTGATCGCCGTCGCATCCACGTCAGCCCAAGACATGTCGATGTCATCTTTATTGGATATCGCATCGATTTCGCTCAATTGCAGTAGCTGGCAGATCGAAGTCAAAGGGGAAGCTCGCCGTCTCAGGCCATGGACTGATGATTTTGCCGGCGCCGGCGATAACTAATTCCTCCGTAGTGTGGACAGTATTCACGGGCTGGTAATAAGAAGTGGGGTTGACTGTCTGAGGATCGTCACTCGAATCTGAGATCTTGGGATACTTTGTCTCGACATATAATAGGCTCTGATGAACTGTTGCTGGCATACTAATCGCTTCGTTCTTGAACCCTTCTGCTGCATATTGTGTAAGAAAGAAGACGACGGCGGCGAAGGTTGATGGCCATTCGCCGATCTGGGAAAAGGGTAATATTATTACTGGGCACCCCAGATTTTTCAGCATCAGCGCAAATACCAGCCATAAAGCTGCTGAAATCCGAGCATTGCTGCTGATCTGTGGAAGAAGGCACGCTCCTGACGACGACGGCCGCCGCCTTCGCCGGAGGCTTTGTGACGGCGGGGCGGTGCTTGTTCTTTCTCCCTCCGCCGCCGATGGGTACGTTTCGAAGGGTTCCATCTTTGGTCCAATGCCTCTTACAGACTTGCAGAAGTGTCTGGGCTGAGACTTGTTGTAGTTGTTGTAGTAACAGAACTTCGTGTTCATCGATCCACACCTAGGGCACTTCAACGAATCGGTGGGTTCTTGCCGGCGGCGGCGGTCCTCCTCGCCGGAGAACTGCTTGGCTCTCGAAGTCGAAACCATGCTTGCTAGCTTAGGTAGATGGTTTTAATGTGTGGGGATTTGTGACTTATGAAAGAATGATCGATGGAAGTGTGAGCTTATGAGGAAAGTGGCGAGCAATAAAATATAGCATACACGGCTGTCGAGAATCTTTGTCTATTTATACATGTATATATATATACACGCTAATATATCACCTATCATATCTATGATCTGTAAATAATAATAATTTTAATTTTATTTATCCATAAGATCATGATCTTGATCACTCAAGCTCTTGTAAGTTGTATTGTATTGTAGGGTCCTTTTGACAATTATGTGGTGAAGAGGGTCGTGGTGTGTATATATTAAAATAATATTCATGCCATATCGTAATATCTATTCTTTGATATATAGATCATATAAAATATAGGCCGGCAGTGGTGTGTCACCTACAACTTACAAGAATGATTCGTCTGGTGAAAATTTTGTTAATAGTATAGTTTTTTGGTCTGAATCTAAATCTCATTGTCGGTTATGTTATTTTTTTGGCCATATATTTGTTGAGCCAGTTCGCGCAGACATTAATCTCAAAGAGATTAAGTGTAATAACTCATAAACATTTTGTGAGTGAATACCTCTTTGACTTATCCTCCAAAAATGAACTGTTTTTTAAGTTAAAAGACGTTAGATTTGGTTTGGTCGGCTGTGTAGAGCGGCGTGTTTAGATTGTTTAATGCCGAGTTGCTTCAATCTGAATATTTGTCGGAATATAATGATGTAATTTAACAAGGGTTACTCACGGGATTATAATTAATTTATTAATTAGCACTATGGATGAATGATTCTGTGCAATTTTTAGTAATTGTTGAACGGCTGAAATTCTATACTTTGACTAGTGCACGTGGTGTCATTATTTAGATCAATGAATGAACTTTACCATCAAAGAAGAATGTTCGTAAATTAATCTATTTATGTACCTATTTTCTGCCTTTAGGGGATGAGATCATATGATGAACACTATTAATGTGCGTCTGAAGTAAATAACATTTTATATGAATATCGAGTAACAAAATACAATTACAAATATAAACTTTCAGCTATCTATGGCTTCAAGAAGCATTAAAAAGGAATATAATACTAGCATAAATACATTAAAGAAAAAAAGCATAGTACGATCACATCTTATAACAAGAAAGTGATTGATCTTGAAATATGTAAAAATACATGAAACATAGGGAGACATATACCTAAATTCCAGGGAAATGTATTCCTCTTTCGGCTTCTGATCAAAATAAGATATTCAAGATGTGACTGGAAATATAATCGAAATCTTTTTAACAATCAAAATGACCAAATTCATTTTACTAGATACTAACTAATGCTTATTCATAGATCACCGGCGAATCTTTCTATGCTATCATGTCTTGTGAAAAACTCTTTATTCTGTGATGTATGATGGCTTTCATTAAAGCCCATGAAGACAGAACAAACAAGGATCAAACTTCTTTGTGTAAAGAAAATATTTGCAAGAACTCAGACCTTTTACGATCCGCGAAATTCGACGGTTGTTTACAGCAGTAGTCTCAACGGATACGCAGGAAACTAACGCCTCTTGCACCAGGCGATTCCCAGAATCCATGTGAAGTGCGTCTTCGTACAAACGCCTAGCTTGCTGTAATAACTTGACCTTTCTTTACTATTCCTCGGCCTTAATCGAGATCTTTGCTGGAGGGCATCGCCCCATCGGAAAAGAGCTGTAAATAGTCGAGCGTTTTGTTAAAAAACCAACATTTTACGGGGAAATTATCATTCTAAGTTTTACTCACCGTCAGGGGCATGAGTGTTGCTTTTGGCCAACATGGCATCGAATTTGTCAATGGCAGCCAAGAAAACTTTGTCAGCGTCTTGAGCAGCATTCTGAACACGATAGAAATGCATTTAAGTTTTGCTCAAACAGTAGTTAAATGAGTGTATGAAACTAACACGGTGTCTTGTCGGAGATGTAACTTGGAAACATAGCACAACTAAGAAAAGATACTTGTGTTAAGGATGATACTTACGGGACCGATATCTGCAATCATTGAGCACGAAACCCAAGGGCGAGGCCCCAATTGTAAAGGGATCTCAGATCATTCCCGTCGATTGACAAGGCTGATCTGTATGTTCTTCCAGCTTTAATAAGCAGCTCTTCGCATTCTTCGCAAACACTCACAAGCATGGAAGTGATCTTTCTTTATTCGCAAGCTTAGAATTAGATAGAGATTCATCGAAATCATCCATGTATAGTGGATCTGTTCTTGACAGTGTGGATCTCAACTCTCTGCTGATCGTCAGTTTAAGCTCTCCATGGAGAAGATATGTATTTCCTAACTGAGTGACAGCTGTTAAACTCATAGGCCTCACGTCGATGGCTTTTTTTAGTAGCACGGCAGATTTATTCAGTGCATAGTCTGCAGAACCATCATCGACTCGCTTTCTAGAAAGATCTTTAGCTTTCCTCAAAAGGTGATGAGCTTCACCAAGATAACTATCAAACTTCAGATCATCGTCTATTCCTGAGGATGGATGATTATTCTCATGCACATAGTCATCATAGGTGGAGGAAGCATTCTTTCGCAGATCAATCATTTCTTTTTGAAATTAGTCCTCTGGGAATCTATACGGTCCTCAGCAAATTGAGACTGCAAATAGCTTTGATCAAATGATTCCTGTTTTCTGGATCCAATTAGAAGAAGCTGCAGATTTTCTGTGTTTCATACTGATACTAAAATCGACAGAATCATAAGAACTGTTGTGGAATTTGGCTTTCTCAGAACCATCCCTGTAATCCTTCATATGAAAATCTTGACCATTTACAAATCTTGATGTGTTGCTTCCATAAGCATGGGACTTCTCTTCAGAAACTTCCTTAGCAGTATCAAAGTTCTCATACAGATTCCTTGTCTTAGTCTCAGAACCTAGATTCTCCAATCTAATCCTACCATTCAAAACATCTTCATCATCAATGAACTCTGCAGACGTATCAGCTTCCTTATATTTAAACTGATCGTTCTCTGAGGAATCCAAGGACCTTTGTTTGATAGAGTCAGCTAATATATTAGTCCTCTTTCGATCATTCACTTCAGTATCAACCACTTCCTTCTTTCCCGAACCTTTAACTTTAATAGCCCTTGAACTATCAATCTTTTCACCAAAGAAACCGCCGAAAAACGCGGGGAAAGAAAACCCCTTACTTTTTGCCCTTGTCGGCTCAGAACTCGAGCCACTCTCCTTCTCTTGTCTTACAGAGGATAAGTCACGTGCACAACCATCAACGATCTTTATCGCATTCAACGAATTCTCATACACAGATTCTGCTAATTCCATATAGCATTCTAAATCACTCGCAGTAACTTGATTACTGCCAATACTTCTCCTAATATTATTCTTTAAAGTGGAAATTTTCGAGCTTTGTCCATTTAGTTTATCCAATAATCCCCTCAATTTCTCATCTATACCTCCCAATCTTTCATCAGAAACATTCCTTCTCCTTTCGCTCAGCCCCAAACCCGCCAAGGGACCCCCTTTGACCAATCCGATTGAAAATCCAAGAGCAAACACAACAGCGCAGGCAGGAAACACAACAAGCGACGAAACCTTAACTCTAGAAACTGCCAATGCACAAACAAAGCCAAATAAATACACAAACGCATACTTCTTATCGCCAATTCCCAGATAACTAAAGAATTTCTGAAGCTGATCGGAGCAGGAGAGTTCTCGGACTCGCACTGAAGGTCGTCCCAACCAGCGTAGCTCACTGACGGAGGACACGTGGCAGAACACAAGATTCGCGCTTTGCAGGCATAGTGGTGTCTCTTTGATGGAATTTCGAGCAACCTTCGATCACCTCTCGCTGAAAACACGAAAAATTTACAGGGTCTCAGCTGAGGAAACAAAGTGTTTGCGGTTTTATTGTAGATCACCGTTTGCATTTCTATTGGGACCAATTGAAGAACTCTCCTGAGCTGCCTACGCTGATGACTCTCTCTCTCTCTCTCTCTCTTCTCGATTGCATAGAAAACAAATGGGCCTCGGCCCATATTCAAAACAAATAGTAGGTAATTGGGCCAGTAGGTCCACAACAAAAGCCCAAATGTTGCTACAGGCCCATAACCTTCGAAAACATCAGTCACGGATGCAATTAGGACAACATTATCCACTTGTTAACGGGAGATAATCTTGGGAAAGATGCGACACATTTACGAAGATGTGTAAGAAAATATCAGATAAAAACATTGAAAATCTCAAGATATTTATTAGTTATCTTAAAGATTTTGACTTTTATCTCTAATCCACTTAATCACACACGTCAATTAATATCTCATGCCTTTCGGATATTCTAGTTTTTCTACCGTGAGTCACGATGCCATTACATCAAGTGAGAGCTTCGATTTAGTCAACAGTCAGCGACTTGTATTCTTGTCCTTACAAGTGGCCGCTTTAATGGTTTTTTTTCAAAGTGTGAATGATTTCAAGTTGGAACGTCTTAGAAATTAGAAGTTGAGCATATATCTAATAACCAACTGTCACAAACTAACTCCTAACCGTATGAATACGATATCTTTTAATATATAGATATTGCGGACACGTACAACATCAAACAAAACACAATTTTATGGTACGTGTCGGTTGGATTCGCAATTCTTGAATAAACCCTAATTAATGCATAGATTTTTGAGATATGATATGAATAAGACCGTCAACGGTTACGCTCGTACTTTATAATTTTTATTTTGTTAGTGATAAAAAATGACATTCTTGTGGGGTATGCAAATTTAATATCTGCATTCCCAACAAATTAAAAAGGCAAAAATGCACTGACTGCTAGTTAGAGATAATGTGGCTGTACAAAATTAACAAGATAATGGTCGGCTCCAATTAGGGTCGCACGAGTGTTTTCAAAAGGTCAAGCTCTTTCTACCATTTTCCATCTTAATATATATTCTTTTTCACACATAATTTAATGTCCATCGAAAGATACGAAAAAAACACGGTGCTAGTGCTAATACATACTTGGCAAACCCATCGTAACAGAATATTCCACACAAACTCGAGTGAAGCGCAGACAGGTCAAATATCATCGTATCTGACAACTACCTTCGTATATAAAAGAACTATTATTTTAATATGATTAGGAAATACACGTATATAGTAGTATTATGATCACAATTCACAGCCCACAAACCGCGTTCCATATTACTATTACGATGCCTATAAGTATCACATACATATGCTTCCTATTTCACAACAAAAGCCATAGCTTTCTTTTGTTTCCTTTCATCGTCCTAACCTCAAAAGCTGCACATGTTCTCTTACATAAACATCGCCAGTACACCGTCAGTGAAGCTACTTCTAATGTCAGTTAGTGTCATGTCCTTAGCCGCCATAGTAATATGGTTGAAACTCTGTGGTTCGATTTCAGCGAGCGACGAAGGTATTAATCCTATGATAATATGGTCCGTAATCGTTCCATGGTTAAAGCCACCCTACCTTTACATAACCCTCAACTTCATCATCATCACCATAGCAATCTCTCACGCTTCAGAGCCAGCATGATGATCGTCGTCCCACGAGCTCCGTAGCTTCGGAGCTGATTCTTTGAGCCGTTGGATCGCCGCCGTGAGTCGCCGGCGGATGAGAAGAAGAACAATCAACGGTGGTGGTGGTGGAAGAGAGTAGCGGTGACGGTACAGTTTATCATGCGAAAGATGAAGATGACGATGAGATCATTTATCTAGTAATGAATCAGCTGATTATGATGAAGATTGGTGAGTGCAAAGTGGTTGAAGAAGCTGATGAGAAATTGCCAGAAAATAGTCATGGCTTCGAAGAGACTGGTCTTCGCTGTAATAATGATGATGGGTCGAAGGATCTTCAGACGCTAGAGAGTACGTGGAAGATGATAACAGATAAGAGCCGTTGCCTGGAGATGGCCACAGCCACGTGTACGGGTCTAAACACGGGTCGACGGATATTCAGAAAGAGGTCTCATCGGGTCAAGAAGAACTGAACCGTCGGGTCGAGGAGTTCATCAAGAAAATCAATCGAGACTTGAGAATGGAGAGAGAGAGGTCGTTGAATCAACACATACAGAGCTATTAATTTTGCGGTTTTACATTTAGATTATGAGTTTAGTTTTCGAAATTAGGTTTGACTATACACTGTATTTATGAAAATATCCCATGTACATACATGTATTTATTCAAGTCTCTAATATGGTATTATGTTTTTATAAATGTGAGATGGACCCAAAAAAAGTTTTAAAATGATTATCTTTTCGAGTATGTACAACACCAAATTGCAACAACGTACAAGCTCCCACAGCACGCCGAATATATGCTGAAACCCTGAGATTTTACTGAAACAGAAGCAAATTCGTGCGATGGAGGTTGCGGGCGGGGAAGAGGGAGCTGCGCCCAGCGTGGGCGGCATATAAAGAAGAGGCTCTTAGGAACAAGTCGTTATCTCTATCTTTCAATGAAAAAGATCTCAAGTAGGAATCATACTACTACTGAGCGATTATTTTTTTTTTCTTTTTGTGCTTTTGGTGAGGGATTTCGTAAGCTGTGATTTATGTGTATCTGCGTGTGGGTATGCAGCGATTTTGTGAATGGTTTCCACAAGAGGAAGAAAAAGAGGAGAAGAGAAGCTCTGCACCAGCAGCAAGAAGCTGAGCGGCGCAAACTAATTGAGCTCCGTAAAAAGGTCTCATCTTTACCTTCTTCTTTTTTAAGGTTTCATCCCTGTTAGATTAGAGCATCGTTGGGTTTGGGTTAAATTGGAGAATCTCTGTCTCTTTGATGATCTTTACTGATTAGTTTTGAGATTCTTGAATCCCCCCAAATCATAGTGAATGACAAGAATAGTGCTATTTACGCACAAATCACAGCTATGTCGATTGTCTCAAAGCTTGCAGTTTGTACTGATTAGTTTCTTACAATAAATTACCGCAGCGAAAATGGAAAGAGATTTCGTGATATATGGTGGAGCTCCTCCACCTGATACAGAAGATGTGGACCATCTGGTGAGGGCCAAGACGAAGATGGCAAACCTGGCGATTTGGTTTCAGGTTTCATCTATAATGTCTCTCTGCTAGCTTCTAGCTTCACTAATATTGATGATCCTATTACAATATTCATGTGAAAGTTATAATCTGAGCATGGATGTGCCTTTGGGGCGGTCTTGTCTGTATAGGAACAACAACTTATGACAATGGTGAAGTTGAAGTCACGGTGACGACTAGTGAAATAACTCGCCAAGAAGAATACCCCATTACTAAGACGCCCGAGTTGGAGAATCATCGGTCCACAGAAGTATTCAGAAGACCAACCGAAGGTTTCCATTGGCAAGAAGAAGCAGCAAATCAAAGGTTCAAAGGTTAGTTCTCGAGGCAGAGCTCGCGGTAAAAGGATAAAACCAAGGGGAAGACGATGAACAAGAGACACTAACTAGCCTTTTCCTATTTATATATATCATGGGTACTTTCAGAATCTTTATGTTTTTCACTTGACAATTGGGCGTGCTAGTCTTTGTTTTACAAACAAATTAAGCATCATTTTTGGACCTAAAGAGAAGGATTAATAAATAAAATGCATCTTCTTTATTCAAAAAACGTCATAGGTTCACAGAGAAGTCAATATTCCCAGAAGAGAAATGTTGAACATCCGAGTGTCAGACAAGAAAGGAACAGAGAAAAAAATATTACACACTTGAGCATCATCTTCAATACTTGTTTTCCTCGTCCATGATATATGGTGTTTGTACATTGAGAAATACCATGAAACATAGGCTTGCTGCTCACATAAACTCATACTCATCATAATCATCATATGTATTAGCTGCAATATCATCATCTGGCTTGCCAATATGTAGTTGCTTCTTTTTTCCACCTGTAACATAAAACTGTTAGCTGCAATGTCGAGTTAGGTAACGAGAATGTTACGATTAAGAAATCAAAGTACCCGTCTTCTTTTTGCCTGCATTAGCTTCCTTTTCAGCTTTAATTTTCTCATTAGCAATCGCAGTAACGGAAGAGGATATTTCCTTGGCATCTGAACCTTTCAGAGAACTCATTGACAGTCTCATTATTGACTTCAGCAATCCAATATAATGGTAGCTTTTCTGTAACAGGCGAGACATTGATCTTATGATTCTTTGGAAAGCATGAGCCTATTAAAACGAGGGTAAATGTACAACTATAAGAAACCTCATAGGGACGAAGTCTATCAGCTATCAGTTCTGCGTATTCCGTGAAGTCGCTTTCAGCTTGGGGATGAAGTTATCAAGAGTCTTCTCGTCGCCCTTCTTGCCAAATAATTCCTTGGCGGACTTAAAATCAGCTTCTTCGACAAGCCTTTGCTGGCGAAGCTTTTCTTCTATAGGATCTAATGGTGTCTCCTTTACAGATTCGACAGCCTTCCCTTTCTTCTCATTCGGTTTCGGCGCACTCTTCTTGGGGCTTTTCAACAGGTGGAGGCTCAGCTTTAGGTACCTGAAAAATAATTATTTCCCAATGTTAGTAATACAACACAACCCCAAAATAAGGCCGCAAATTAAGATCCAACAAGGAGGAAAAGATGTCTCAGAAACAGTCACCAATAAACAAGTGCACATATATAGAATGGTGAATACAATATTATACATCATTAGTGAATTGAAGTGATCATCTTGGAAGGGTTTGAATTTTGACAATAGTGAATACACATACAGGAGCAGGTCATCTTCATCTTCCAAGAATCCTTTACACCATCGTCTTCCACCTCTTCATCGTCCCAGTTGTTCTTCAGCTTCCCCACCTTTGTCAGAAGATCAGGAACAGGTTCATCCTCTGAACCACAAAAACCACACAAATACCATTGATTTGATGGGCACTCAAATATCCTAAGAAAGTAACAAGAAATAAACTTTCAGACTCTCGAGGAAAGTATTATTACCCCAGTCGTCCATTGAGCTTATGTCACTTAAGATAGCAGTCACCAAATAAAATTGCAATAACAGCCTGTCGACAAAAAGGGGAAAAAGTTAAGCTTGTGAGCCAAACCCACCAAAGGAATAACAAAAGTCCTAAACCCACATCAGATCCTAAAAATCTCGCACCAAACGAAGCAAATGACGACACAAAAAAATGACCAAACAAAAAAAATATTGAAGATACAAGTGGCCGCCTCAAATCATACGCAGAATTGAAATTGAGACGTGAAAACTGAAACCCAATAAAGATTCAGTACCCGATGAACCAAATCAGGAGCCGGTAAGTTAAAGGTGTAGGTCTTGAGGCACTGAAAATCCAAATTGCGGAAATTGGAAATTATTAATTAAATCCCTAATCAAATTCGATGGGAAGGAAGCTGGAAGGACGCAAACGAGTGACGAACAGACTAACGAGAGAGACAGACAATGATCGATTTATGTTCTCGAAATAACTAAGATGACTGATCGGAGAGAGATTGAAGAGTCAATTCTCGGATTACATTACATATATAATAAATATTAAAGAAATATGACAAAAAATTACCATCCAGGGCATAATTGTCATTTACACTTTGACCAGGTTCAAAGTTTCACTCGTAAAAATCGGGTAATTAAAGGGTATAAAGATTGAACAGGTCAGCCTTGACTAGGATCAATAATACTAAATCCTGACCGTTAGAACGTGACATACCGTACACGTGTCACAATCTTACATCTCAAAGATTAATAAATGTGCACACGCTTATGACAGCAGACAGACGGTGTACTCTTGTTCCTTTTCAGCAACGGCCTTTTTTGTTTTCAAAGCCACGATTAATGAATTTCATAATCATATTTCCCCCCCTAAACTTTAAATTATGGGATAATTTAAAGATATTTGTAGCTGATCATCAACTGTTACACATTATACTCTCCTTCTCTTTCTGTCTTTGCTCACCGATAGTTGTCGCAGGAGAAAGACTTACTGGTATTTATTCTTTCTGGGAATTTTACCTGGTTTTTGAATTAGATATTGAGGGTGCTGCTGAGGTAGTTTCGAAAGATTTCGGCAATAAAAACAGATCTTGGAGTTTGAAACGTATAACCATGGCGGCTTTGATGGATTGCGATTCGAATGTGAAGGAAGAAGAGTACGGCGCTGGGCTTGTGAGGAGTACATCTTTTGGGAGGAAAAGGGTTGCACTTTCAGATGCTTTCTTGATGTTCGAAGATCATGAGGATGCCTGCACACTCGTTTAAAAAAACAGTGCTTGGAAGGTTCGATCTTTTTGTTCTGAAAGGCCTTCAATTGAAGACTACTTGCCTACGGAGATTCTGGTCAGTATACAGTTTGGGAATTGGATTAGTATTTTAATGCAAAGGGTTCGTTGATTGAATGCCGTATAGCTTTGATTGCTGAAAGTGGTGTCATATGCAGGTTAAGATAGTTTGTGGGGTGGATCACAATGATCTGAAGAGCTTACTTTTCGTGTCCAAAGATTTCAAGGAAGCGGTAAGATTGTAACTTGATTAGTTTTTTCTTTTCCTGTCTCTTTGGGTAATGTATTTGGTTGTATCAAAACGTGATCTTTGATTCAATTTGGTGAAAAAAACAGACGATAAGAGCAAAGGAAACGCATTTTGACCATAGCACGCCGAGAAAGCGATCGCTTGCTCCTCTTTTCAGCTTTGAAAATCTGAGCGATCCTTATGAGATTGAAGCTCCAAATGCTCCAATGCAACCGAAGAGGACTAAGAGTATATTTAGCGCGAAGAAACTGTCCGAAATCTCGGCCTCTTTATTTCGTTCCTTGTGGTGAAGAGCTGGGCCGTGTTTCGGTAATATAGGTAGGAAATGGAGGTTCAATTCATTCAAGTTTTGCGCAGGGATTGTTTTCTTCTTTTCTTTTTGTATGGTAACATATTCGTTGTATAATAAATTGCTTCTGATCTTCAACCATTCTTGTTGAAGATCTTGTTTTTTTTTTCCAGTTTTTTGGATCAATGAATATTATCTTTGATGCTAAACAAGGTAATAAGATACATATCATTAGTACAGTCAGGAATTGAGTTCACTTGAGTTAAAGATTCTAGTTCGCAATTTTACACGGAAAAAGGTCTTAAAAGGCTCATACCGATATGAATGTTTCGATATGCGTCTAGATTTTGCGCATCGGCTAGGTTCTCTACTACCCAAGCAGAATATTCGATCGTGTCAAGGATATATTTTGTACTTGTGTTATTTGCTGCTGAGATTAATGCTAGCAGTAGTTTCATCAGAAGTGAAGAAGGAACTTAATGTTTGTTAACTTCATTCTTACAGAGTGATTTGGTGGGAAAGATAGTGCCTTGTCATACAAAAAGTAGATAATGTCAATTCATTACTGTTTATGAATTTCAACAGTGTTCGATGCCTTTAGGAAGTCATAAACAAGAAGGGTGAAACAGAATAGGAAGGAGCACATAGCAAAATTGATAATAGACTCCAATTGATTGCAATGTGCATAACTTAATAAAGTACCTACATGAATTGTCATCTTCTTCTAATAATTATCTTTGAAGCTAAGACATACATACAAATGAGCTAAGACATATATACACAAATGAACGTATTTGAGAATAGGTTTCACTTCATGTTCTCACCTGGGAAGTGATTTCATTATGTACAAAGATAGAGAAAAAGAAACATTCTTGATCAAACTATCCTTAGAAAGATCCATTGCCGATGATCCACAGCCAATCGAGACAAACGCGCCTGCGAAAAATCCCGGCAAGCAGAAACACTACCAGCAAATTACCAAGTGCATTCTGCTCTGGCGCCTGTCGAAATTCAGGAAGAAAAGGGAAAAAAAAATCAAATCTTTGATGTTTTATTCCTTTTGGTGGGTTTGGCTCACAAGCTTAACTTTTCCCCTTTTCGTAGACATGCTGTTATTGCAATTTTATTTGGTGACTGCTATCTTAAGTCACATAAGCTCAATGGACGACTGGGGTAATAATACTTTCCTCGAGATTTACCTGAAAGTTTATTTCCTGTTACTTTCTTAGGATATTTGAGTGCCCATCAAATCAATGGTATTTGTGTGGTTTTTGTGGTTCAGAGGATGAACCTGTTCCTGATCTTCTGACAAGGTGGGAAAGCTGAAGAACAACTGGGACGATGAAGAGGTGGAAGACGATGGTGTAAAGGATTCTTGGGAAGATGAAGATGAACCTGCTCCTGTATGTGTATTCACTATTGTCAAAATTCAAACCCTTCCAAGATGATCACTTCCATTCACTAATGATGTATAATATTGTATTCACCATTCTATATCTGTGCACTTGTTTATTGGTGACTGTTTCTGAGACATCTTTTCCTCTTTGTTGGATCTTAATTTGCGGCCTTATTTTGGGGTTGTGTTGTATTACTAACATTGGGAAATAATTATATTTCAGGTACCTAAAGCTGAGCCTCCACCTGTTGAAAAGCCACCCGAGAAGAGTGCGCCAAAACCGAATGAGAAGAAAGGGAAGGCTGTCGAATCTGTAAAGGAGACACCATTAGATCCTATAGAAGAAAAGCTTCGCCAGCAAAGGCTTGTCGAAGAAGCTGATTTTAAGTCCGCCAAGGAATTATTTGGCAAGAAGGGCGACGAGAAGACTCTTGATAACTTCATCCCCAAAGCTGAAAGCGACTTCACGGAATACGCAGAACTGATAGCTGATAGACTTCGTCCCTATGAGGTTTCTTACAGTTGTACATTTACCCTCGTTTTAATAGGCTCATTGCTTTCCAAATAATCATAAGATCAATGTCTCGCCTGTTACAGAAAAGCTACCATTATATTGGATTGCTGAAGTCAATAATGAGACTGTCAATGAGCTCTCTGAAAGGTTCAGATGCCAAGGAATATCCTCTTCCGTTACTGCGATTGCTAATGAGAAAATTAAAGCTGAAAAGGAAGCTAATGCAGGCAAAAAGAAGACGGGTACTTGATTTCTTAATCGTAACATTCCCGCGCCCCTAACTCGACATTGCAGCTAACAGTTTTATGTTACAGGTGGAAGAAAGAAGCAACTACATATTGGCAAGCCAGATGATGATATTGCAGCTAATACATATGATGATTATGATGAGTATGAGTTTATGTGAGCAGCAAGCCTATGTTTCATGGTAGTCAACTGTTTCTCATCTGAACATACAAACACCATATATCATGGACGAGGAAAAACAAGTATTGAAGATGATGCTCAAGTGTGTAATATTTTTGTTCTCTGTTCCTTTCTTGTCCGACGCTCGGATGTTCATACATTTCTCTTCTGGGAATATTGACTTCTATCTGTGAACCTATGACGTTTTTTGGAATAAAGAAGATGCATTTTATTTATTAATCCTTCTCTTTAGGTCCAAAAATGATGCTTAATTTGTTTGTAAAACAAAGACTAGCACGCCCAATTGTCAAGTGAAAAACATAAAAGATCCTGAAAGTACCCATGATATATATAAATAGGAAAAGGCTAGTTAGTGTCTCTTGTTCATCGTCTTCCCCTTGGTTTTATCCCTTTTACCGCGAGCTCTGCCTCGAGAACTAACCTTTGAACCTTTGATTTGCTGCTTCTTCTTGCCAATGGAAACCTTCGGTTTGGTCTTCTGAAATACTTCTGTGGACCGATGATTCTCCAACTCGGGCGTCTTAGTAATGGGGTATTCTTCTTGGCGAGTTATTTCACTAGTCGTCACCGTGACTTCAACTTCACCATTGTCATACGTTGTTGTTCCTATACAGACAAGACCGCCCCAAAGAACACATCCATGCTCAGATTATAACTTTCACATTGAATATTGTAATAGGATCATCAATATTAGTGAAGCTAGAAGCTAGCAGAGAGACATTATAGATGAAACCTGAAACCAAATCGCCAGGTTTGCCATCTTCGTCTTGGCCCTCACCAGATTGGTCCACATCTTCTGTATCAGGTGGAGGAGCTCCACCATATATCACGAAATCTCTTTCCAATTTTCGCTGCGGTAATTTATTGTAAGAAACTGATCAGTACAAACTGCAAGCTTTGAGACAATCGACATAGCTGTGATTTGTGCGTAAATAGGACTATTCTTGTCATTCACTATGATTTGGGGGGATTCAAGAATCTCAAAACTAATCAGTAAAGATCATCAAAGAGACAGAGATTCTCCAAATTTAACCCAAACCCAACGATGCTCTAAATCTAAAGGGATGAAACCTTAAAAAAGAAGAAGGTCAAGATCAAACCTTTTTACGGAGCTCAATTAGTTTGCGCCGCTCAGCTTCTTGCTGCTGGTGCAGAGCTTCTCTTCTCCTCTTTTTCTTCCTCTTGTGGAAACCATTCACAAAATCGCTGCATACCCACACGCAGATACACATAAATCACAGCTTACGAAATCCCTCACCCAAAAGCACAAAAAGAAAAGAAAAAAAAATAATCGCTCAGTAGTAGTATGATTCCTACTTGAGATCTTTTTCATTGAAAGATAGAGATAGCGACTTGTTCCTAAGAGCCCTCTTCTTTATATGCCGCCCCACGCTGGGCGCAGCTCCCTCTTCGCCGCCCGCAACCTCCATCGCACGAATTTGCGTCTGTTTCAGTAAAATCTCAGGGTTTCAGCATATATTCGGCGTGCTGTGTGAGCTTGTACGTTGTTGCAGTTTGGTGTTGTACATACTCGAAAAGATAATTATTTTAAAACTTTTTTTGGGTCCATCTCACATTTATAAAAACATAATACCATATTAGAGACTTGAATAAATACATGTATGTACATGGGATATTTTCATAAAATACAGTGTATAGTCAAACCTAATTTCGAAAACTAAACTCATAATCTAAATGTAAAAACCGCAAAATTAATAGCTCTGTATGTGTTGATTCAACGACCTCTCTCTCTCCATTCTCAAGTCTCGATTGATTTTCTTGATGAACTCCTCGACCCGACGGTTCAGTTCTTCTTGACCCGATGAGACCTCTTTCTGTATATCCGTCGACCCGTGTTTAGACCCGTACACGTGGCTGTGGGCCATCTCCAGGCAACGGCTCTTATCTGTTATCATCTTCCACGTACTCTCTAGCGTCTGAAGATCCTTCGACCCATCATCATTATTACAGCGCAGACCAGTCTCTTCGAAGCCATGACTATTTTCTGGCAATTTCTCATCAGCTTCTTCAACCACTTTGCACTCACCAACATCTTTAGGCGCATCATCTCCTCTTCTTTCTACCTCATCATCATCATAAATGATCTCATCGTCACCTTCATCTTTCGCATGATAAACTGTACCGTCACCGCTACTCTCTTCCACCACCACCACCGTTGATTGTTCTTCTTCCTCATCCGCCGGCGACTCACGGCGGCGATCCAACGGCTCAAAAGAATCAGCTTCTGAAGCTACGGAGCTCGTGGGACGACGATCATCATGCTGGCGTGAGGAGATTGCTATGGTGATGATGATGAAGTTGAGGGTTATGTAAAGGTAGGGTGGCTTTAACCATGGAACGATTGCGGACCATATTATCATAGGATTAATACCTTCGTCGCTCGCTGAAATCGAACCACAGAGTTTCAACCATATTACTATGGCGGCTAAGGACATGACACTAACTGACATTAGAAGTAGCTTCACTGACGGTGTACTTGCGATGTTTATGTAAGAGAACATATGCAGCTTTTGAGGTTAGGACGATGAAAGGAAACAAAAGAAAGCTATGGCTTTTGTTGTGAAATGGGAAGCATATATATGTGATACTTATAGGCATCGTAATAATATGGAACGCGGTTTGTGGGCTGTGAATTGTGATCATAATACTACTATATACGTGTATTTCCTAATCATATTAAAATAATAGTTCTTTTATATACGAAGGTAGTTGTTAGATACGATGATATTTGACTTGTCTGCGCTTCACTCGAGTTTGTGTGGAATATTCTGTTACGATGGGTTTGCCAAAGTATGTATTAGCACTAGCACCGTGTTTTTTTCGTATCTTTCGATGGACATTAAATTATATGTGAAAAAGAATATATATTAAGATGGAAAATGGTAGAAAGAGCTTGACCTTTTGAAAACACTCGTGCGACCCTAATTGGAGCCGACCATTATCTTGTTAATTTTGTACAGCCACATTATCTCTAACTAGCAGTCAGTGCATTTTTGCCTTTTTAATTTGTTGGGAATGCAGATATTAAATTTGCATACCCCACAAGAATGTCATCTTTTATCACTAACGATAATAAAAATTATAAAGTACGAGCGTAACCGTTGACGGTCTTATGCATATCATATCTCACAAATCTATGCATTAATTAGGGTTTCTCCAAGAATTGCGAATCCAACCGACACGTACCATAAAAAGTTGTTTTGTTTGATGTTGTACGTGTCCGCAATATCTATATATTCAAAAGATATCGTATTCATACGGTTAGGAGTTAGTTTGTGACAGTTGGTTATTAGATATATGCTCAAATTCTAATTTCTAAATGTACGTTCCAACTTGAAATCATTCACACTTTAAAAAAACCATTAAAGGGGCCACTTGTAAGGACAAGAATACAAGTCGCTGACTGTTGACTAAATCGAAGCTCTCACTTGATGTAATGGCATCGTGACTCACGGTAGAAAAACTAGAATATCCGAAAGGCATGAGATAATTTAATTGACGTGTGTGATTAAGTGGATTAGAGATAAAAGTCAAAATCTTTAAGATAACTAATAAATATCTTGAGATTTTCAATGTTTTTATCTGATATTTTCTTACACATCTTCGTAAATGTGTCGCATCTTTCCAAAGATTATCTCTCCGTTACAAGTGGATAATGTTGTCCTAATTGCATCCGTGACTGATGTTTTCGAAGGTTATGGGCCTGTAGCAACATTTGGGCTTTTGTTTGTGGACCTACGGGCCCATAAGTCTACTATTTGGTTTTGAATATGGGCCGAGGCCCATTTGTTTTCTATGCAATCGGAGAGAGAGAGAGAGAGAGAGAGAGAGTCATCAGCGTAGCGTAGCTCAAGAGTTCTTCAATTGGTCCCAATAGAAATGCAAACGGTGATCTACAATAAAACCGCAAACACTTTGTTTCCTCAGCTGAGACCCTGTAAATTTTTCGTGTTTTCAGCGAGAGGTGATCGAAGGTTGCTCGAAATTCCATCAAAGAGACACCACTATGCCTGCAAAGCGCGAATCTTGTGTTCTGCCACGTGTCCTCCGTCAGTGAGCTACGCTGGTTGGGACGACCTTCAGTGCGAGTCCGAGAACTCTCCTGCTCCGAATCAGCTTCAGAAATTCTTTAGTTATCTGGGAATTGGCGATAAGAAGTATGCGTTTGTGTATTTATTTGGCTTTGTTTGTGCATTGGCAGTTTCTAGAGTTAAGGTTTCGTCGCTTGTTGTGTTTCCTGCCTGCGCTGTTGTGTTTGCTCTTGGATTTTCAATCGGATTGGTCAAAGGGGGTCCCTTGGCGGTTTGGGCTGAGCGAAAGGAGAAGGAATGTTTCTGATGAAAGATTGGGAGGTATAGATGAGAAATTGAGGGGATTATTGGATAAACTAAATGGACAAAGCTCGAAAATTTCCACTTTAAAGAATAATATTAGGAGAAGTATTGGCAGTAATCAAGTTACTGCGAGTGATTTAGAATGCTATATGGAATTAGCAGAATCTGTGTATGAGAATTCGTTGAATGCGATAAAGATCGTTGATGGTTGTGCACGTGACTTATCCTCTGTAAGACAGGAGAAGGAGAGTGGCTCGAGTTCTGAGCCGACAAGGGCAAAAAGTAAGGGGTTTCCTTTCTCCGCAATTTTCGGCGGTTTCTTTGGCGAAAAGATTGATAGTTCAAGGGCTATAAAAGTTAAAGGTTCGGGAAAGAAGGAAGTGGTTGATACTGAAGTGAATGATCGAAAGAGGACTAATATATTAGCTGACTCTATCAAACAAAGGTCCTTGGATTCCTCAGAGAACGATCAGTTAAATATAAGGAAGCTGATACGTCTGCAGAGTTCATTGATGATGAAGATGTTTTGAATGGTAGGATTAGATTGGAGAATCTAGGTTCTGAGACTAAGACAAGGAATCTGTATGAGAACTTTGATACTGCTAAGGAAGTTTCTGAAGAGAAGTCCCATGCTTATGGAAGCAACACATCAAGATTTGTAAATGGTCAAGATTTTCATATGAAGGATTACAGGGATGGTTTTGAGAAAGCCAAAATCCACAACAGTTCTTATGATTCTGTCGATTTTAGTATCAGTATGAAACACAGAAAATCTGCAGCTTCTTCTAATTGGATCCAGAAACAGGAATCATTTGATCAAAGCTATTTGCAGTCTCAATTTGCTGAGGACCGTATAGATTCCCAGAGGACTAATTCAAAAAGGAAATGATTGATCTGCGAAAGAATGCTTCCTCCACCTATGATGACTATGTGCATGAGAATAATCATCCATCCTCAGGAATAGACGATGATCTGAAGTTTGATAGTTATCTTGGTGAAGCTCATCACCTTTTGAGGAAAGCTAAAGATCTTTTAGAAAGCGAGTCGATGATGGTTCTGCAGACTATGCACTGAATAAATCTGCCGTGCTACTCACAAAAGCCATCAACATGAGACCTATGAGTTTAACAGCTGTCGTTCAGTTAGGAAATACATATCTTCTCCATGGAGAGCTTAAACTGACGATCAGCAGAGAGTTGAGATCCACACTGTCAAGAACAGATCCACTATACATGGATGATTTCGATGAATCTCTATCTAATTCTAAGCTTGCGAATAAAGAAAAGATCACTTCCATGCTTGTAAGTGTTTGCGAAGAATGCGAAGAGCTGCTTCTTAAAGCTGGAAGAACATACAGATCAGCCTTGTCAATCGACGGGAATGATCTGAGATCCCTTTACAATTGGGGCCTCGCCCTTGGGTTTCGTGCTCAATTGATTGCAGATATCGGTCCCGTAAGTATCATCCTTAACACAAGTATCTTTTCTTAGTTGTGCTATGTTTCCAAGTTACATCTCCGACAAGACGCCGTGTTAGTTTCATACACTCATTTAACTACTGTTTGAGCAAAACTTAAATGCATTTCTATCGTGTTCAGAATGCTGCTCAAGACGCTGACAAAGTTTTCTTGGCTGCCATTGACAAATTCGATGCCATGTTGGCCAAAAGCAACACTCATGCCCCTGACGGTGAGTAAAACTTAGGATGATAATCTCAGCAAAATTTCCCCGTAAAATGTTGGTTTTTTAACAAAACGCTCGACTATTTACAGCTCTTTTCCGATGGGGCGATGCCCTCCAGCAAAGATCTCGATTAAGGCCGAGGAATAGTAAAGAAAAGGTCAAGTTATTACAGCAAGCTAGGCGTTTGTACGAAGACGCGCTTCATATGGATTCTGGGAATCGCCTGGTGCAGGAGGCGTTAGTTTCCTGCGTATCCGAGTTGAGACTACTGCTGTAAACAACCGTCGAATTTCGGGGATCGTAAAAGGTCTGAGTTCTTGCAAATATTTTCTTTACACAAAGAAGTTTGATCCTTGTTTGTTCTGTCTTCATGGGCTTTAATGAAAGCCATCATACATCACAGAATAAAGAGTTTTTCACAAGACATGATAGCATAGAAAGATTCGCCGGTGATCTATGAATAAGCATTAGTTAGTATCTAGTAAAATGAATTTGGTCATTTTGATTGTTAAAAAGATTTCCATTATATTTCCAGTCACATCTTGAATATCTTATTTTGATCAGAAGCCGAAAGAGGAATACATTTCCCTGGAATTTAGGTATATGTCTCCCTATGTTTCATGTATTTTTACATATTTCAAGATCAATCACTTTCTTGTTATAAGATGTGATCGTACTATGCCTAGTTTTTTCTTTAATGTATTTATGCTAGTATTATATTCCTTTTTAATGCTTCTTGAAGCCATAGATAGCTGAAAGTTTATATTTTGTAATTGTATTATTGTTACTCGATATTCATATAAAATGTTATTTACTTCAGACGCACATTAATAGTGTTCATCATATGATCATGATCTCATCCCCTAAAGGCAGAAAATAGGTACATAAATAGATTACTTTACCAACATTCTTCTTTGATGGTAAAGTTCATTGATCTAAAAATAATGACACCACGTGCACTAGTCAAAGTATAGAATTTCAGCCGTTCAACAATTACTAAAAAATTGCACAGAATCATTCATCCATAGTGCTAATTAATAAATTAATTATAATCCCGTGAGTAACCCTTGTTAAATTACATCATTATATACCGGCAAATATTCAGATTGAAGCAACTCGGCATTAAACAATCGTAACACGGCCGCTCTACACAGCCGACCAAACCAAATTCTAACGTCTTTTAACTTAAAAAACAGTTCATTTTTGGAGGGATAAGTCAAAGAGGTATTCACTCACAAAATGTTTATGAGTTATTACACTTGATCTCTTTGAGATTAATGTCTGCGCGAACTTGGCTCAACAAAATATATGGCCAAAAAAATAACATATAACCGACAATGAGATTTAGATTCAGACCAAAAAACTATACTAAACAAAATTTTCACCAGACGAATCATTCTTGTAAGTTGTAGGTGACACACCACTGCCGGCCTATATTTTATATGATCTATATATCAAAGAATAGATATTACGATATGTCATGAATATTATTTTAATATATACACACCACGACCCTCTTCACCGCATAATTGTCAAAAGGACCCTACAATACAATACAACTTACAAGAGCTTGAGTGATGATCATGATCTTATGGATAAATCTAAAATTAAAATTATTATTATTTACAGATCATAGATTGATGATAGGTGATATATTAGCGTGTATATATATATATACATGTATAAATAGACAAAGATTCTCGACAGCCGTGTATGCTCTATATTTTATTGCTCGCCACTTTCCTCATAAGCTCACACTTCCATCGATCATTCTTTCATAAGTCACAAATCCCCACAAATTAAAACCATCTACCTAAGCTAGCAAGCATGGTTTCGACTTCGAGAGCCAAGCAGTTCTCCGGCGAGGAGGACAGCCGCCGCCGGCAAGAACCCACCGGTTCGTTGAAGTGCCCTAGGTGTGGATCGATGAACACGAAGTTCTGTTACTACAACAACTACAACAAGTCTCAGCCCAGACACTTCTGCAAGTCTTGTAAGAGGCATTGGACCAAAGATGGAACCCTTCGAAACGTACCCATCGGCGGCGGAGGGAGAAAGAACAAGCACCGCCCCGCCGTCACAAAGCCTCCGGCGAAGGCGGCGGCCGTCGTCGTCAGGAGCGTGCATTCTTCCACAGATCAGCAGCAATGCTCGGATTTCAGCAGCTTTATGGCTGGTATTTGCGCTGATGCTGAAAAATCTGGGGTGCCCAGTAATAATATTACCCTTTTCCCAGGATCGGCGAATGGCCATCAACCTTCGCCGCCGTCGTCTTCTTTCTTACACAATAATGCAGCAGAAGGGTTCAAGAACGAAGCGATTAGTATGCCAGCAACAGTTCATCAGAGCCTATTATATGTCGAGACAAAGTATCCCAAGATCTCAGATTCGAGTGACGATCCTCAGACAGTCAACCCCACTTCTTATTACCAGCCCGTGAATACTGTCCACACTACGGAGGAATCAGTTATCGCCGGCGCCGGCAAAATCATCAGTCCATGGCCTGACACGGCGAGCTTCCCCTTTGACTTCGATCTGCCCAGCTACTGCAATTGGAGCGAAATCGATGCGATATCCAATAAAGATGACATCGACATGTCTTGGGCTGACGTGGATACGACGGCGATCAAGCCGTGATAACATACGACGGAATATCTCTACGTATGTCCAAAGTTAGAAATTCGAAACGTTATCTTATTTTTTTTTTTTTTTGTATATTTCAAGTTGGGAGAGGGGTTGCTTTCGTATTAATGCGTGTGAAGCTGTCGCTTTTAACATCAGCTTCACTTTCGTGCTAAACTACAATTTTACAGACATCGCTTGTGTGTGATTTGTGTATGTGCCTCTCTTTGTAATATTTACCAGTTTGGACGAAGAAACTGCATGTGATTCATCATTATTGATTCTTGAAAGATGCTTATGGGACCTTCCACCAGCTACTTTGTGGGCTCTTCCTTACATGGAAGATTCTTCTGTATGTATCTTCTTTAATAGCATTATCTGAAGAAGCTTTCCTTCTTCATTACAGAAAACAACCTCAGCCAAACAAATTAGGCAGTTCACACAAAACCAAGTGTTTATTACAGCATCTCATCTCAAATCCAAAGACAATCTTTATTCATAGTCTACTACAGGGTATTCAGTCTAATTCCATCGCCCTGAGGCATAAATCCATGATCATTATTCTTCGTATAGCTGACGTAAAACAGCTCAGACGAAATGCCAGTGAAGACAATAAACGCAGCGCCAGCCCCGAAAACTCCCCTTCGAAGAGTCTCGCAAGAAGGAGGGTTGTCCGAAAAAAACGCCCTGTACTTAGTGTGGTAGGCGTTTCTTACGGAGCCGGCCAATAAGCACACCTCCGCGATAAAAAACGTAAACCTGCGAGAGAAAGTAAAAGAAAAGATTAGACTTGGATTGTCAGAATTTGTTTATGGGTATGGATTGAAAGGTGTTTGTTTTACATGTATATTTACCAGCAAGTGATGAATAAGACGATGGCCCATGTTCTTGAACGGCTCAAAGCTTTACCACAGCACAAGCACTTAGTGGCTGCCATGATCAGTGCTTGGCTAGCCATGAGTGTAAGGAATGAGCCCACGCCTAGGCCAGTGGCTCCATTCGAGTCGTAGACGCAGTAGCTTGTCTTCGAATTAGCATCTGTCTCAACTCTGGCCTGTTTTAGAATAGAGAGGAATCACAGTAGATTATTATTCAGGCAAAGAACACAAAAATCATCCCTTGTTTCTGTATACTACTGATCATCTGATCTAATTCGGAAACTTAAGTGAATTAAGCTGCATGCGTAAGAATTACACTTACAGAAGTTCTGCGCTGCTCAGCAGCAACGGCGAGGGAAAAGGCAATCAAATCTAAGATAGAAACAGCTACCAGCAACAGTTTTGATGCCATTTATTCACAAAAAAATGAATCTTCTCCTTCAGTATTTCTTTTTTCTTTTTTTCTATTAGAAGGTATGAGATCTGCTGAAACCTGAGAAGTTCTGACCTACGAGAAGATGGTGAGCATAGGGAAATAAAGTATAAGGAAAGTAAAAACAGGGCAGAGAAGAGAACTAAATGCAGGTCTTACTTGAGGCGAATTTAATGAAAAGCAAATTAAAGCAAAGCAAAGTCGTGGGACGACTACTCTTTCTCCAACTTTTTAACTTCCATCACAAGAATCATGGTAGCGGAAGCCTTTGCTTCCAATTTCGTTTTCTCGTTATATACATATATTATTATACATATATATAATATATGTATAGAGGTTTGCTATGGTGCCCACCTACCGTGAGCAATCATCGTGGGCACAATAAGCAAATCTCTATAATTTTTGCATTTTTCGATTCCCAACAACGCCACCTCAGTAGACCATCTCATATCCACTACTAACCTAAATCGCCTTCCCTAACACTGTTAATTTGTAAGAAAATCCTCTACTTATTATTCACACATGAAGGATATATCCATGTGATGATTTTCTTAAAATTAACGTGCTAGAAATAAGGGAAGAAATAAGTGGGACGGAGGAAGTAGTATACACTTCTTATATGAGTTTGGGCCTTATGTGTAAACTCACTAATTGGGCCAAATTACTAAAGCCAAGGCCCACCTAATGGGCCTAACCAGATATGATTCGTGAAGCTTTGGCCCAATTGTCAAACGTACTAGCGGTTTCATGCTACGAAAAGGTGAAGATCGACGAAAAAGACCCATCACGTGATTACTTTATATATCGATCGGGTAATAAATTCAAGAAGATAGTATGACGATACTCATCTTTGAAAATCATATGATATCATACGATGACACCATATGAAAAGTTAAATGAAAAGCAACTTCGTTCCCACCCCATAACACCTTAGTGCGACCCACTAAATTAAATTATATAGTATTTTATGAATTATCCCACGTGACCTTTATTGCAGCTAAGCTATTTCTTCTGGAAACAGGATAAAATCTTCTGATTTGCCTATACTACCCTTCAAACCACCACTTCCAACCACCGTAACGCACGAGGGCATTTTCGGAACAACGTTCACTATATATATACCATCAACGACCAAGCTAAAGCACAGCACAACCAAGAAGCACCTCCAAAGTCCAATCCAAGCTGAGTTTATTCAGTTAGCTTACCAGTTTCAGCATTCAACTGAGAGAATCGACCTTCGACATGGAAAGTGCGAGGAGAGAGGCGCAGTCGATGGCGATCAACGGTGGGATTTCGCCGAGGAGAACGGCGTACGGCCGTCCCATCCCAAAGAGAGGTCGAGTCAAAATTGCGGTTGTTTCGAGTCTCTTGCAATCGTTATCATCGATTATCAGTGCCAATAATTCCCGCAGCAATCATCCATCGTGATGATCAAGTTTTCCCAGACTCTTGTGTGAAAGATTAGTTTGCTTCTGTACTTTTTTTTTTTGCTGTGGTTCATGAAAGTTTCTCAAATCTCAATACATAACTAAGTATAAATGTCGTTAAGACAATAACATTCCTCTAGGCAAGAGATAAAAAAAAAAAAAAAAAAAAATACTACGCCAAAAATCAAGACCACCAAATTCAGCAAGCTAATAATCATTTTGGTGTTGTGCTGCGTTCCTAAACTAGATAGTCTCGAGTGTTTCTGCTCGAAAAACTAAGCAGAAGTGTTAGGTACCTCGTCTTTAGGAGGTTTTTCGTCTTCAACATTTTGCGGGGGAGGCGTCGGTTTCTCCTCTTCCTTTGGAGGCGGTGGTCTTGCATGAACTTCTTCGACCGTCTCTTTAGGAATATCAAACTGAAGGAGAGAGCTGCAAATTTACTTGCAATTCCATGTGATAAAAGGGAAAAACACGAATTGTCACAAGAGTTGGTTTCTCCGTTATGATTAAAGCTTGACGTGGAGCGCGAATTGTGAGATCAGTTTCGTCTGTAAAAACAAAAGACGTGAAACTAACCTTGTAACCGCATCCAGATACACAAGCACGAAAACACTCCTACAATGCACAGCCAAAAGGGATATTTCATAATTAGTTAGCAAAAAAACTTAGTTTGAGCATGTAAGCATCAGAAAAGGGAAACTAACCTCGGAGTAGCTGACAGAACCGGGAGAACGATCGATATAAGAACTCCATTTTTGGTCTTTAAGGACAGGGTCTTTGTAGCATGTCTCATCACATTCTCCCAAACCTTAATAAAACATTTTATTTGCATTTACTTATACTCTTCCTAGGAATGATAAGCGGCGTAAAGTCAAGGCAGGAACAGCAAAGTGAAATCCCGAGTTAGTTGACGGTTTAGTAGTAGCTTCTAACATGTAATGAAGCTCAAGATTACAGAAGACTTACACTCGTCCCACGTCTCTCCATCAGCGTCACACCCCTTTTTGCAGAATACCCTCCCTGCAAGAAGATAACAGTTTCTTCATATCTGCTTCTAAATTATGTGAATAAGAATCATATGTCTGGCCAGAAATACGATTGAGAAAGGAATTTAAGGGATCGCCCTAAACGAGGTTAATAGAATATTATATATATCGACATTACGGAAGCACATCACGTAGAATTTATCCCACTAACATACTCAGCTACAGATAAGCTACATTAGCTCGCATCTTTCATAACTGGAAAGAAATGTCTATACTTAAACCAGGAACAATCCGCAATGAACAGATTTATGTAGAAACTTCAGAATAAGATTGCAGCCAATCACATAATCAAAGAATTTCAACTCCTCAACCTAGATATTCAGACAGCAACACGAAATAAACAGCTCCAAGGAAAAAAAAATTGCAAAAACATAGTAAAACAAACACACACACAAAAAAAAAAAAACGAAAACCCACAGCAAAAACTCGAAACGAAAAGAAAAAATAACAAAGAGCAGGGCAGGCTCATAAACTAAGTAATAATAGAAGAGCCTAAATCAATTACAAGGTATTTGCATGAGAGCTGCGTATTTTTGGGTGCACAGACTGTTACACGGAGGCGCCCATTGCTGTGGAATAATCTCATCTATCTTCATTCTCAGCTCCTATGCCCCTTTTCGCTCTGTTCCTTCCAGCGAAAATAATCAATCAATACAAAGAAGACGACATACACGCGTGAACTGGGAAAAACCAGAAAGGGATACTTCCTGGCAAGAGGGTGTTTTTAGTCTTTGTCTCTCCATTTTACATGGGCCTATATTGGGCCGTCAATATAAGTCCGTTTATATGGGCCGTATATGCTCGGCCCATTAGAATATATCCCTGACAGCTGTACGGATTCCCGACAAGGCAATGATCGGAAGGTGGCGTACACGGCCAACTGCCGCCGCCTCCACCGCCAAAGCCGCCGTCAACGATAAAGAAATCATATATAAAAGAGACACGCCAACCACCTCAGCAATGGTGAGCGCCGTACATATTCGCAAAATTTCTTACAAGGTAGGTCAACAGTATATCTATCATATACATTTCCTTGCATTGCAGTAATTAATTATTCGCCTAAGCATTCATTCGTCACTTTGTAATATCCCATTCATAAATAACCCTATCTCTTCCTTAAAAAAAAATTACAACACATCACAAGCTGTAGTAATTAAGGAGACGTTTTTTGAGCCCTCTTTAGGTTACCAAGAACATGACCATATATGTACACAAAGGTCGCCTCGAGCTTATCTGTCTCTCCTAACACCCTTCTCTTCGATAACATATCATTCTTGCTTCACTTTGCCTAACGTTGTCTTGTTTCTCATCACAAAAGAAAAAAGAAAATAAGACAAATAATCTTGCATTATTAAGTATGGCATTGTCCAAAAGAATTCCCATTTTCCTTATGAGGCTCATCGCATTGATAGCTAGCGTTATTGCCACGGTGGTCGTGCTCACAAGCAAAGACTCTTCTCAAGTTCTAGGCATGGAGTTTGATGCTAAATATACCAATTCACCGACTTTCAAGTAAGTGAATATTTGTAATTATTTGAGCCCACAAAAAAAAGAGAAGATCTTGGCAAGAAAGGGCTCGTAAGATTTGATCATGTACTGAAAATAACTGCAGGTACTTTGTGTTGATAAATGCTATTGCAAGCGGTTATACTTTTCTCCTTCTCTTTGTCCCAGCCAAGCCATCATGTGGGCACTTGATCTTGGTCATGGACATGGTAAAAAAAAATCACCTTTTCACTTATGTTATAACACCATTTTTTTTCACTTTACAACCTTAAAAAAAAGCTGCAAATATTACATAGATGGTGTGTTTTTTGTGTTTATGTAGGTTATGACATTGCTTCTGATTTCGAGCATATCGGCATGCATAGCCGTAGGACAAATAGGGAAGAACGGCAACGATCATGCGGGCTGGGCTCCAATTTGCGGACAAGTCCCTAAGTTCTGCAATCATATCACTGGGGCACTCATTGCTGGTTTTGTGTCTTCTGTGGTCTATTTCATCGTGATTCTCCTTTCCCTTCACAACATAATGAATCTTTTCACCCTCAAGACTTAGTTAGAACGGCTCAGTCTTGTAGTGATGGAGCTATTATATCATTACACACTCTAATTATGCTTTCTGCTATTTAGAACACACAAGTTTATAGCATACAAAGCTTTGATGTACATGTCGTAGTAACTCCAAGCCACGTTATATTACAGTACACGATGTTTATTCCAAGCATAGGATCATTTTTATTTTCAGAAACTGATGATAAACATAGGCTATCTTACATATATCTGCAACTGTAATAATCCCAACTTAGGAAACCTGATTCAAGAATTCTCCGCAGTCCACGCCCTTGTCTGTAAATGCTTCCACAAGCTTAGGGAAGATCTTGGCGAGCGCAATCTTAAAGCCCTTTGAATTTCCATTCAAATTCACTTCTCCTTCCATGTTCGCAGAATCGAACCGACATCCTATCGCAGCTCCTCTCATATACTCTCGGCAAGCCTTCAAGACATCATTTCCACGTCGCCTGAAGTGCTCGTCCACGAGCTCTTCGAAACCCTGTCGAAAGATTTAGGACATAATTCGATATTCTTCTGCGAAAAAAATAAATCAAGAGTTACCTTGGGCGGTTTCTTGAGGAGATACAGCATGGACTTGCAGCTGACGAGGAATGCGTTTTCGTTGTAGCTGAGTGAGTTCTTTTCTCCCTCGGGTTTTCCTATCTGCGAATCGAAGCCAGCCTCGTTGAAGTAAGGCCTTTCGTTGAGTACGAGCCCTTGAATCGAGACGAGGACTTGAAGAATCGTCGAAGATTGAGCATTCCACACTTCGCATTGGGTTCCAGCCCATGTGTTCAGTAGGCTGAGGCAGACTTTTCCCGACTCGTATAGGTTGGGATTTATGCGTAGGCCGCCTGAGTTGTAATAAACCATCTGTTTGAAAAAAATACTCAGACGTTTATCCTAACTTCTTCTACCATTTTCTCGGGCAAAGAACAGTTCAAAGGTGAGGAAAGAACAAAATTGTCTGCTTACGGGCGGCTCGTTAGGATATTCTGGGGGGAGATATACGTCGAAGAAGAACAGCAAATCGTGGTATGGCGTCCCGGCGGGGCCCACGATCGCAGCTCGAATAAGCTGCATATTCTCTTCATAGACGCGCACGTAGATGGTTTCTGCACAGAACAGATAAGATTCGTTACAATTTACAAATGGTGAAAGAGGAAGATGACAAAGGCTTTTGTTGTTTTTTCCCTTACCGGGGAGATCTTTCTCTAAGATGCTCCATTCTTGGCGAACTTTCCTCAGCCAGCGCCTTTTCGTCTGCGTTGCAAACGTAAACATTTAAGACAAAAACTGAATAGGAAAGAACTCACAATTTCTATTCTCTAACCTGCGGTGATTGAACGTCCATCTCAGATTGAGAGGCAAAGTGGTGGTCTGGGCAATCGCCGAGTAGATCAAACTGGTTAAAAGATCTTGGAAGAAGATTATCCTCGTTAATTTCTTTAAACCCTTGCATTATCATCTTCTCAGGCATGTCCCCTTCTCCATCAAGGAGTTGCCTGGGATTCTGCAAATCTTCAGCTGTAGTGCGTTCGTAAGTATTACCATTCTGAGCTTCGCCGATTGACCTAAATAGGCTTGATGTGATACTCGTAAAGATATCCTGCCAAGAGCGTAAAAAAGAACGTATCTGTAATAAAACGTTGCTCGAGAGTGTAACGTTAAGTACTAGAGATTGAGAATCTAGGGCACCTTCAATTTCTCACTCAAAGGTTTGTCTTCCGCCGGAGGGTTTTCGTTACTGAGAATTTGCGTCTTTTCGTAATCGTCGGAGCCAAGAACTGTCGGCGTAGCATCTTCGACGGCTGGCATAATGAAAGACGCTGCTTCGATTCTGTAGATCTCATATGGTTCGACCTGTAATAAATGATAATGAGCTCAGCGAAAGGTGTAAACTCTTAACTAAAAGCATGGAAATGCTTGCCTCGGTTATGTCGCCATTAGCCCATTTAACTTGAAGAAGGCCTTGTTCGGCGCCAACCACAGTCCCGAAATACGACAAGAACTTGCTGCCAAAATCATTACTGCGATCTTCATCTTCCTCCATGCAAACATTAGATGTCGTTTTATTTTCTGCAAACTTTTCGCCTGAAAAACCAACTTTCCTACACGCGATTTGGCCCACACAGTTATAATCTGGGTGCTCAATCAGTTCGTAGGCACTCACAATCTCCTCAGATTCAGGCGAAGAATTGCGCCATTGCACAGTCACAGTTCGCTCTTTCGAGTCGACGCTCTTCACAACGCCCCATCTCTGAGAACCGTCACCGTTCGAATCGTCGAAATTTCCCTTCTGCAGCACAAAGGTGTCGGGCCAAAAATCATGGCCGTCGACAACACTCGCGGGAGACAAAAACCAAGAATCTAACCCAAGCGATTTGCTGCCGTCTTGCCACAGCACGTCAACCTTGGCCTTCGTCTTTACGATGACAGCGAACTGTTGAACGTCAGAATCTACGATGCTCGTAGCCTGAGCTGTCATGCGCTGCCCTTCGATCAGCCCAGGAAAACGAACATTTCGAGAATCTCTTTCGACTCGAAGAACACACCGATCGCCAAGCTGCCAATTTGTGGAGGAAAAGCCTGGCAAAAAAGTCAAGTCTTTAAGCTCTTGCAAGCTCGAAGGAGGAGCAGTTCTCTGCTCGCCATCTTCAGCAATGGCACGGTAAAGCCAATCGACGTATATTACAGCAGCTTCTACATTGCAGATAGTTCCTAACTCTTTGCTTCTATCATCGCTGCTACCACACAGCCAACTACTTGACGAACTGTAAGAAGGGTGCTCAACGTAAACTCTCTGCCCGGGATAGTAAGGACAATTTGGATCCTCGACTACGTCTGGGATAAAGACGTAATCTTTTCTGGACCATCGAGAGAAATCTGCCCCTTTGTACCGTCGTCGAACAATATGGTCAAACGATCGATAATCTTTTCGACCTTCCCAAGATAAGCCCCGCTTATTACATAATCTCCAACTGAGACAGAGCGCAGTTTGTGGAGGTCTTTGGAAACGATGTTTTGGATTTTGTGCCCATATATGTCTTCTAAGTCGACAGTTAAGGAAACGCCGATTACCTTTCCCATCGTTCCTAATGGATCTGAGGCGTGGGAGACTATGTCCCCATGCAGGAACCCCCTCTCAAAAGTGAGGAGATCGTCGATTTTCGTGATGGTTTCCTCGAGCTTTGAGAAGAGGTTTAGCGCTTGACCGCTGTATAGAGACTCGATATCATCCTCGAAATCCTCAGAACTGCTGCTTTCGGTAACACTTTCGACATCGCTGAATAGTGTATCCATCGAGGTTGTGCGCGCCTCTTTTCTTGCGAAACAACAAAAAGAAAAGGAGAATCTCCAACAAAGAGTGGAGACGATATGCCAAAGGAGGTTTGCCCGTGGGGCGATAGAGCGAGTCTTTCGACTCAGATATGCCAAAGAAGATTTGCCCACTGAAGGGAATGCCAAAGGAGGTTTGCCCAAGAATGGACCTTAAAGATCCACCTATAGGAAGGAACGATGACTATAAATTTTTCGAGAAGATAAAAGAGGAGCTAAAACTTTGGCAAAGGGTATTTGCCTGGGAGTATTTTTAGCCTTAGGTACGTATAAGAAGGTGAAGGCCAAGGATTGTTTGACGATGCTAATGAAGTTTCTAAAAATAAGAAGCTTGATTCTGAATCGTTAATGTTTTGCAAGTCAGGCGTCGACAATGCATCGTAACAGAGCCCTGCAAGTGAATGAACAACTAACTAGTCAAGAGCAGTTAAGTGCATCCATATAAGTGAAAACTTTTCAATCTCAGAATTTCTGGTGCATAAGAGTATCATAATTTCAGAAAAAAAGGGAGGATTTTCGAAACCAATAGAACCCATCATCATCAGCATAGGAAAGGAACATTGTGTAAGTCAAGATACACACAATCGAATAAACTAAAAGGACAATATCAGCAGCAAAGAGAAAAAAAGGAAAGAAAACATGAAGCTAAGTAAACTGACCTGCTTTCAGCTTTTACTCAAACCCAACCAGAAAAAAGCCCTTCATGTCCATGAGCCGCCGATCAAGAAAAACAAGCCCATCGCCTCAATTGTTTTCTTCAGTCGAGCAATTTTTTTGGACCCATTTGTTTCTGACTCAAATCAAAAGCAACGATCAACACACATACACGCAAAAAGGACAAATTTTTTAAGAGGCCACTCCAAATCCCTTGTGCATCATGCCATTTTCGAACCTCTTTAAACATATAAAAATCGAAACTTTCTTTCGCTTCTTTACTTAATCTTTCTAAGATCTCCAACCCAGGAAAGAAAACCCCTTACGACAGCGTAAGCTCGTGTTTCTAAGTGTGAGTGTGAGTGGATTATATGTGCATCCGTTACAAGAATATTCCACAGTATCTATTCTTCAGTCATCGCTCATTCATCTCTTGGCGCATGTTTTCTGTTAATAGTTAATTCTGATCAGCTGCCTATTCTCATTCACTAAGATGCATTTGGCATATTCTTTCTTTTTTATTACACGGGTTGAATTGAATAATAAGAAATCGTGACGAACCTGACACCAAGCACTTCCTCAGTTGTAAATTGTAATGAAAACAAATGCAATGTTTTATTACATTTTTCTGACCATCGAAAGTGACAAACTCCTAACTTTCTTTTCCACCTCGGAGATCTCCTGCAACATTCTGACTCGATTATATTTCTTGATCGCAAGTGACGAGTGGCGACACAATTTATTAATATTCTTTCTCAATTCAAGAAAAAATTGCTTTGAAAAAATAATATTATTATAGGCATCAAATATCTTTTTTTATAGATATCAAGAAGCACTATTTTTCCTATATCCATGAATATTAGAAGCTGATGGAATGAAGTATCGTGCAGCAGCAGTAAGCACTACGATTTATTTATTTTATTTAGTCAATAAATGAGCACTTTTACCAATAAAATAAATGAAATGCTACTTAATGGATATTTAATGGGAAGTGGAGGAACTGTTATTATGACAAGAATCCCATTACCTTATGGAATGGAACTATATGTTATAACTTTAGTTGGAGCACTCATCTAAAGTTTCGTGAAAAGGGTGGCTAGAAAGTGAGTTCAATTGCCAACCATACTAATATTATCCAACTAAATAACAACAATACTAAAGGAGTCGCTGATAGCAGCGATTTCTCAACACAAAGTTAATGAAGTCAAGAACCACTAACGACGTAATACGATTTTTTTTCAATGCATAGTTGGGATTTGTGAATAACGTGGCTCAGTCGAGGAACGATTTGATGCTTAATCATTAGAAGTCTATTATTCACTTTACAATGAGAGGCAATGGTCTTATGATAGAAAATTTCACAGCTAATTAGCTGTTTTCTCAGTTGATACGCATGCAAAACTTGAAATCACATGGGACTTCACAATTTTAGAATCGCATCGCAATGAGAATTGCTATATAATATGTGACATGTCTATTAATATTATATCTAAAGAGATTTATTTAACGTAAAATGCATTTGTCACGTATTTATCGATCTCAAGGCTAAGAAGATATGAACTGCTGACTCTCATCTGACTCAGCATAGACATACACTTAAACTTACACCTTCATATGTTCTTAAATCTTATTTAGGGGTGCTCGTAATTCGGTTAAACCGGCCGAACCGACCCAATAACCGAAATTTCGGTACAAACCGAATACAGAACCAAAAATTCGGTTCAGTATTTGGTTTTTAAAAAAAAAAATTCGGTAATTCGGTTCGGTACAGATATACGGGTTCGGTATACCGTACCGAACCGAATTACCGAATTGTTGTACTTATTAAAAAAATATACTCCCTCCGTCCCAAACTATTTTTGGACATTTTACTAAAGCGGGTGTCACACATCTTTTGGACATTTCCGTATTTAGCAAAAAAACTATAACAAACAATCAATATAATAATATTAAGTATTTTTAAAAGACGTGCCAAAATATACACTTTTTTACCTTTTTATCACACTATATTATTAAAATATTCAGTTTCTTAATTCTCGTGCCAACTTCCAAATGTCCAAAACCCTTTGGGACATTGGGACTTGGGAGTACTAAATATGTTAAAACTAAACCATAACTAAGCCCATTTTTTAAATATTATTCAGTAATATTAAATTAAAACATGTAAATTGCCCAGCCCATTAATTATCTCATCTCTCACCTCACGCACCTCTCAGCTCACACATCACACATTCGCACTCACAGTCACCTCACAGCAACGAACCCTAGTCGAAACAGCTCCAAATTGAAGACCTTACTTTCATCCGTCCAAAGTTCGATCACAGTTTGTCTCGCAGCGCAGCCATCTTCATCGCCTTTTGTTGATTCAAGCTTTCGGAGTTCTCTATTCGGGTGAGTGTGTTTACGAAATTTCTTGATTCGAATTTGATGCAACAATCCTCTGTTTGACAGTCTTTTCGATGAATATAGTTGATGTCCGAGAATCAAAGTCGTTTTGGGTCTTACCATCCCTGCGTACCCAGAAAACCGAATTAAATTTCGCTTTTAACCGAATACTGAACCGAGAAATTCGGTTCGGTATTCGGTTTTGGACATAGCCGAACCGGTCCTAGGGCTAAGCACTTGATTTAGAATACTCCCAAGGCAAATGGGCTTTCACCATTTAGCAGTTGCCCCAGTTCTTCATTGTCTTCAATATCAGTCGATTTTCCCTTTCGATTTAATTTGCAATCACATAATCTTCAGCGAAGCTCCCATCTTTGGTCAAATCCATTCGGTCTTTATCCTTCATTTTCAATTCCTTACCTTCATCCAACTGTGTGACGTTGTTCTTCGCAGATGTGACAGATACCTTGCTTCATATATTTTCGGCCGTGGTAGGCTTTTCAAGCCGTCTATACGGAATCGAGCGTTGCCTCGAACGGTACCGACAAGGCTTATTGTTCAAAACAGATAAATGGTAAGCTAAGACGGCGCAATCCAATTGAATTTCTTTTGGATTAATTAGCTGCATTTCATGAATAATCAAGCCAATTGATTGGACTTCTTTTTTTTTTTTTTTTTTTTTTCAAATCAGGGCTTTTGAGCTCCAAAAAGGGGAGATGAAAACTTTAACGTCTCCCTCATGATCAAATGATAAGTTAGGATTTTACGCAATTAATATACCCGTAAACTTGTATTTTGATCGTTATTAGTCTAAAACAACTTCGAATATCTTATCTTTATTGTCACCTCTGTATTATAGGCGTAATGAACCGAAGACAGAAGTTTTGGACAATAATCAGAAGTACTTATTGAAGAATGTCAAAGTTCAAGAAAATGGATCATCACAGTTGGCCGTGGAATTATTTGTGAGGTATAGTCACGAAATAGCCCACCAAATGATGAAAAAATGGCATGATGAAATTATGATTGAAAGAGGTGGGGCCCAAATGATATAAGGAAGGGAGACTCCACAAAAGAAAGCAACAACATCACGTGAATCTTGACCAATCATATGAAAGTTGCAACCAACTAATATGCAAGATAAGATCTAATAATACAGATTCAATTACTGAAAGTCCACAAACAGCCACCTCTCGAGACGAAGCAAGGATTGAAAGCTAACATCAATTCCATAACACCACCTCGAGACCCGTGTATCGGCAGCTGAAGATCGCAAGCGTGAGATTTGGTACGACTATAGAAATTTTATGACCCACACGATAGATAAGCTGGAAAAGAAGAGCAAGCAACCTCACCTCTCTATATAAACCACCAATCGAGAAATGGGAGCCAGAGGGGAGAGCTGAAAAACACAGACGCATATCATATTTCATCCTCTCAAAGCTCACGCTCAGGGCCACCGAACAAATATTTGGCAGAGCAAAAATCAATCGTACACATCAACCAAGCTTACAGCTTTTCCACCCCGGCTGAGCACCCAAAGCGCAAGCTGCAAATATCTAAGCAAAGCAAAAGCAGGCAGCTCTCGTGAGTTTTATTCCCACGCACATCCCACGCATACCTCACTCACGCACCATAAGCCACGAAGCAGCCACCTCTATATATCTCCCACGGCTGAGAACGGAGCAGAGGCACGAGGCCACCACAGACGAATATTTGCAGCAAGAGGACGGGAGAAAGGCGTTGCTCGCTCACGACACAGGAGACACCGAGGCGAGACTTGACGACCGAACATCGTGAGGGTGTATTCTATCTTATCTTTCACTATTTAATTATGTGTTTGCTTGAACCTTTGTTGTTTTTATCTTTAATATATGCTAGCGTAAAATATTGTTTGGTTAAGGGCGTGTTAGGCCGAACTATTATTGCGTGTTAGTACTATTGGTATTTTATTTAATAATATGATTTAAGTTACGTGTTCGTTATCTGTGTTTAATGCTTGCGTATGTCTGATCAACATGTGCACGATATTTGATTGGTTTATGAGACGGACAAAGTGATTAGACCGGTTAGAACAATAGATAACGTGTACCACGACGTAAAACCGACCAGAGATGGAATTCGGTTTCGTCCGTGTGGTTTCCGAGATTTTAGACGCCGAAAGCGTCTAAACTCGGGAAATTCATAAAGCCAAATGCATGCGAAGTAACTACAGTCATATAGGGATATAGTTGATTGGTTCACTCTCGTTTAGGGTTGCTATACACGCGAGAGCGGGTAGCACGTACGTTAGGAATTTCTACCTTAACTAGATTTATATTGTTTAGAAAAAATCGATCACATTAATACGTAGGAATATTCTGTGCCGAGCACGTACCTTGATCACATCTGTTATCTATTTGCTATCTTGTGTTACTTATGTTATTTGTTATTTACATTTTATTTATTTTATTAAATCCACAAAATATAAAAACTCGTCTTAGTCTAAATTAAAATTAGGAATATTATTTTAAATTAATCGAGCTGTCCTCGTGGATCGATACTTGGACTTGTCCATTTTATACTACTTGCACGACCTAGTACACTTGCTAGTATTCGAGCGAATCAGAAGTACTTATTGAAGAATGTCAAAGTTCAAGAAAATGGATCATCACAGTTGGCCGTGGAATTATTTGTGAGGTATAGTCACGAAATAGCCCACCAAATGATGAAAAAATGGCATGATGAAATTATGATTGAAAGAGGTGGGGCCCAAATGATATAAGGAAGGGAGACTCCACAAAAGAAAGCAACAACATCACGTGAATCTTGACCAATCATATGAAAGTTGCAACCAACTAATATGCAAGATAAGATCTAATAATACAGATTCAATTACTGAAAGTCCACAAACAGCCACCTCTCGAGACGAAGCAAGGATTGAAAGCTAACATCAATTCCATAACACCACCTCGAGACCCGTGTATCGGCAGCTGAAGATCGCAAGCGTGAGATTTGGTACGACTATAGAAATTTTATGACCCACACGATAGATAAGCTGGAAAAGAAGAGCAAGCAACCTCACCTCTCTATATAAACCACCAATCGAGAAATGGGAGCCAGAGGGGAGAGCTGAAAAACACAGACGCATATCATATTTCATCCTCTCAAAGCTCACGCTCAGGGCCACCGAACAAATATTTGGCAGAGCAAAAATCAATCGTACACATCAACCAAGCTTACAGCTTTTCCACCCGGCTGAGCACCCAAAGCGCAAGCTGCAAATATCTAAGCAAAGCAAAAGCAGGCAGCTCTCGTGAGTTTTATTCCCACGCACATCCCACGCATACCTCACTCACGCACCATAAGCCACGAAGCAGCCACCTCTATATATCTCCCACGGCTGAGAACGGAGCAGAGGCACGAGGCCACCACAGACGAATATTTGCAGCAAGAGGACGGGAGAAAGGCGTTGCTCGCTCACGACACAGGAGACACCGAGGCGAGACTTGACGACCGAACATCGTGAGGGTGTATTCTATCTTATCTTTCACTATTTAATTATGTGTTTGCTTGAACCTTTGTTGTTTTTATCTTTTAATATGCTAGCGTAAAATATTGTTTGGTTAAGGGCGTGTTAGGCCGAACTATTATTGCGTGTTAGTACTATTGGTATTTTATTTAATAATATGATTTAAGTTACGTGTTCGTTATCTGTGTTTAATGCTTGCGTATGTCTGATCAACATGTGCACGATATTTGATTGGTTTATGAGACGGACAAAGTGATTAGACCGGTTAGAACAATAGATAACGTGTACCACGACGTAAAACCGACCAGAGATGGAATTCGGTTTCGTCCGTGTGGTTTCCGAGATTTTAGACGCCGAAAGCGTCTAAACTCGGGGAAATTCATAAAGCCAAATGCATGCGAAGTAACTACAGTCATATAGGGATATAGTTGATTGGTTCACTCTCGTTTAGGGTTGCTATACACGCGAGAGCGGGTAGCACGTACGTTAGGAATTTCTACCTTAACTAGATTTATATTGTTTAGAAAAAATCGATCACATTAATACGTAGGAATATTCTGTGCCGAGCACGTACCTTGATCACATCTGTTATCTATTTGCTATCTTGTGTTACTTATGTTATTTGTTATTTACATTTTATTTATTTTATTAAATCCACAAAATATAAAAACTCGTCTTAGTCTAAATTAAAATTAGGAATATTATTTTAAATTAATCGAGCTGTCCTCGTGGATCGATACTTGGACTTGTCCATTTTATACTACTTGCACGACCTAGTACACTTGCTAGTATTCGAGCGTGCCAAGTTTTTGGCGCCGTTGCCGGGGATAGCGGTAGTATTAATTTTAAAATATATTCTGAGTTTTAGTTTAAACAATTTTATTTCTATTATTTTTCTATTAGTATTTTCTGAAAAGAAGTGTTTTTAAAAAAAAAACATATAAAAAAGTATATATTTTATCTTGATTATTATTATTATCATTATCATCATCATTATTATTATTATTCTATATTAATTTTATTAGCCATGTACAATCACGTCTATTATTCTTCAGCGACAGATTTACCTATGTTTGGAGAAAATGAGGTTAACGACATTATTGCAGCAAAGTTTGAGGCGATTCATCGGAGGATAGACGAGATAGAATTTCAGCGCTCTCAGGCCACGCGTCGTGTTCATCATAGTTGGAATTCAAACGTATTCTACGAGGATCCATACTGCGAGGAGCCACGAGAATTTTATAATGATCAGTTTGCTCCACCTGAAAAGGAGAAAGCCGCCTGGGAAATAGCGCTCGAAAAGGCGATAGAACAGACGGATAAAGCGTTCGAGAGACAGGCCGAACAGAACCGTAGAGCTGAAGAGCGACAACGGAATTTCGATGCTAATTTTAACGAAAGTTCTAAAAATTAGAAGCATCAATACGGAGTTTAATGGCCCAAGTGGAGAAGCTAACAATTGAAGAATCTGAATGCGAGCCAGAAGCGCTCTCTAGCCACACAGAAACAGATCCGAAACAGTTGATTTGTGGGACGACACTAGAACTAGTGCCGGAACCAAATGAAGTTGACGATGAGATCGAACCTGAAAAGGTCGATCAACCCGCAGAGGCTACTGTAGAATTCATTCCATCAAAGCTGAGTACTCCACCAGTCTGGATTCGACCGCCATTTCCAACAGCGTCACGAAAAGAGAAACAAGATGATTTGTTATTAAAGAGCAGCAAAGTTGACGAACAAAGGATGATAATTCTCACCGAAGAATGTTCAGCATGGATACAGAAGAAGCCACCGAAGCTTAATAATCAGGGGAGTTTTTATATTCCGCGTTCTATTGGGGTTCCTTTGTTCTCTAACTTATGTTATATAAATGTTAGCATTGACGCGACGCCTCTTTCATTTTTTAGAAAATTGGGACTCGGTGAGCCAAAGCCTACCTCGACGATTCTCCAAATAGAAGATAGATCGATTACATGTCCACGAGGTATCACTGAAATTGTAATGGCTAAGTGTTCTTCGTCTTTCAAGGAAATATCGCCTAGAGAGAACACCAACAAACCGAAAGACCTCCAGCACAACAAGGAGGAGCAAGAAACTTTCGATCCAATTTTACGAGATTTTATGAAATCAACAGATCACTCGAAGAGCATAGTTACAGAGGAACTTGCTAAGACATTGGTGATCATTGATTTTGACATTTGTTGGGATCCGAAAGTCGACCTATGGAGAGAGTTTAAAGATTGCAACCATAGGAAATTATATCATTCCCAGATCAAACTCCTCTCCAGGAAGGTGAAATCAAAATGTTCAGTACTTCTTCTGAACACAAAGAATCATCAACCATCAATGCGAAGTACATGAGTCGAGCTATCGACTATAAAAGAGCGCTTCTTGGGAGGCAACCCACGTACTATCTACGCATTATTATTTTTCGAATTAAAGTCTTATATATATTGCATCGTATCTTAAGTGTGTTTTGCTTTTGAATTTATTTTCACAATTTGTCTCGCGTGCTGTCTAGTTATGTTTCTTCGCAGGCTCATAGTCAGTTTGGGGGTGGTTCATCCGCAGAAGTAGCTCTGTCCTGAAGGAACTGAAGTCTTCTCACAACTCGCCTCACATCGATCTATGCATTATTCAGGGCAGTGTCACTTAAACTCTCTCTTTACTTTAATTTATACACATTGGGGACAATGTGATAATTAGTTTGGGGGTAGGGTGACACATGCTAGATTTATATGATATCGATCGATTTGGTTTGTTAGTTGGTTTAACTGATCAATGTTAGGATTTGAACGTCACTTGTGAAAACTCGTGTCGATGATGAAAATTTTCAAATTTTTCTGGTGTCGAGATAAGATTCAGCTAATTGTGTGTGAAAGTTCTGCATGTTACATGTTTTGATTTTAGCATGACTATCTGATCACATTGATTGCTTCAGAAAAATAGCATGTATCATGAGACACAAAGCCAGAAAATATTGTGAGTTTTGAGCCGAAAAAAAATTAGAGCAACATAATACTTGCTCAAGGTTTTTTTTTTCATGAGGGTCACGCTTAGTCTGATTATTTTCGAACTTGCTTTATTATACATGTCAATATCACTGTGGATTTTTGTGTACGAAAATGATAAAGGCGCTTAGGATGAGTCACTGGCCTAAATATCTCCGTACCCAACATATTTATCAATTAGTGAGCCCCTTTGAGCCTTATTAGCCTTATTTCTTTGATTTGGAGCCACGATATTTAGCCACGTTATCCCTTTATTTTATCCTTCATCCTCAAACCATTGTCAGCATGTTAACTTACTAATCGCTTTAGAGTATTGGGTCTATTATATTAGAGGAAAGACGATTATGTCATGCTATAAGTCTATTTTTTTTTTTTTGAAAAAACAAAAAGAAAAAAAAAAGAGAGAGATTGAAAAAAAAAAGAGTAAAGAAAAAAATATCGAAAAAAAAGCGAAAAAATATATAGTAGAAAAAAATATGCAAAGAAAAAAAATTGAAAAAAAAAAAAGAAAAAAAAAAGAGGTTTACAATAGATGTTTAGAAATATTTTCTTGAGTAGTAATATTTTTTTAGTGTGTTTCTATAGTAGTACGAGTTTCCATTGTTTGAGTCGTATTTTGTGCTATAGAGTATAGACGGGGAAAGCGATTTAGTAACTAATATGCTTGGCCATATTACCTCACTCATCCCATATATCACACCCTTATTACCTCGAGCCCCATTACAACATTGATAAAGACCTTTTGATTCGTTCACGATATCTACTATGTGAATATGATGTGATATATTTGCAAGCCTAGAGTAATATCATTCTATGTCGTGAATTGAGCGCTTTTATACATATCCCATTAAACACTTCGAGTGAAATGAGCGATCCATGTGAGCGTTGTTACTTGATACGTGTTAGAATTCTGGAAATATTTTTTGTGCTATGATATGATTGCGAAATATTATTTCGTGTCCCATGTTTGACTAGATCATTCATTAGCGGATGACGATCTCGGTCGATTGTGTTTTCAATTTTCTGAAAAAAACATGAGAATTCACTTAGTGACGTCTTAAAAAAAATCCTAACTTGATTTAGTTTTATTCCGCTTTTACGATTGAGGACGATCGAAGCTAGTTTGGGGGTTGTTGATAAGTTAGGATTTTACGCAATTAATATACCCGTAAACTTGTATTTTGATCGTTATTAGTCTAAAACAACTTCGAATATCTTATCTTTATTGTCACCTCTGTATTATAGGCGTAATGAACCGAAGACAGAAGTTTTGGACAATAATCAGAAGTACTTATTGAAGAATGTCAAAGTTCAAGAAAATGGATCATCACAGTTGGCCGTGGAATTATTTGTGAGGTATAGTCACGAAATAGCCCACCAAATGATGAAAAAATGGCATGATGAAATTATGATTGAAAGAGGTGGGGCCCAAATGATATAAGGAAGGAGACTCCACAAAAGAAAGCAACAACATCACGTGAATCTTGACCAATCATATGAAAGTTGCAACCAACTAATATGCAAGATAAGATCTAATAATACAGATTCAATTACTGAAAGTCCACAAACAGCCACCTCTCGAGACGAAGCAAGGATTGAAAGCTAACATCAATTCCATAACACCACCTCGAGACCCGTGTATCGGCAGCTGAAGATCGCAAGCGTGAGATTTGGTACGACTATAGAAATTTTATGACCCACACGATAGATAAGCTGGAAAAGAAGAGCAAGCAACCTCACCTCTCTATATAAACCACCAATCGAGAAATGGGAGCCAGAGGGGGAGAGCTGAAAAACACAGACGCATATCATATTTCATCCTCTCAAAGCTCACGCTCAGGGCCACCGAACAAATATTTGGCAGAGCAAAAATCAATCGTACACATCAACCAAGCTTACAGCTTTTCCACCCCGGCTGAGCACCCAAAGCGCAAGCTGCAAATATCTAAGCAAAGCAAAAGCAGGCAGCTCTCGTGAGTTTTATTCCCACGCACATCCCACGCATACCTCACTCACGCACCATAAGCCACGAAGCAGCCACCTCTATATATCTCCCACGGCTGAGAACGGAGCAGAGGCACGAGGCCACCACAGACGAATATTTGCAGCAAGAGGACGGGAGAAAGGCGTTGCTCGCTCACGACACAGGAGACACCGAGGCGAGACTTGACGACCGAACATCGTGAGGGTGTATTCTATCTTATCTTTCACTATTTAATTATGTGTTTGCTTGAACCTTTGTTGTTTTTATCTTTTAATATGCTAGCGTAAAATATTGTTTGGTTAAGGGCGTGTTAGGCCGAACTATTATTGCGTGTTAGTACTATTGGTATTTTATTTAATAATATGATTTAAGTTACGTGTTCGTTATCTGTGTTTAATGCTTGCGTATGTCTGATCAACATGTGCACGATATTTGATTGGTTTATGAGACGGACAAAGTGATTAGACCGGTTAGAACAATAGATAACGTGTACCACGACGTAAAACCGACCAGAGATGGAATTCGGTTTCGTCCGTGTGGTTTCCGAGATTTTAGACGCCGAAAGCGTCTAAACTCGGGGAAATTCATAAAGCCAAATGCATGCGAAGTAACTACAGTCATATAGGGATATAGTTGATTGGTTCACTCTCGTTTAGGGTTGCTATACACGCGAGAGCGGGTAGCACGTACGTTAGGAATTTCTACCTTAACTAGATTTATATTGTTTAGAAAAAATCGATCACATTAATACGTAGGAATATTCTGTGCCGAGCACGTACCTTGATCACATCTGTTATCTATTTGCTATCTTGTGTTACTTATGTTATTTGTTATTTACATTTTATTTATTTTATTAAATCCACAAAATATAAAAACTCGTCTTAGTCTAAATTAAAATTAGGAATATTATTTTAAATTAATCGAGCTGTCCTCGTGGATCGATACTTGGACTTGTCCATTTATACTACTTGCACGACCTAGTACACTTGCTAGTATTCGAGCGTGTCATCAAACATCCACGCTGATGTTTATCAGAATTTAGCATGTCACGATGATGCTTGTGTTTCAATAGAAAATTGTGAGCTAATCTGTTTGGGCAGCTTGTTTTTTGCTTTCTGGAATTTTTGTTTAGCTCAAGTTTTTCCTATGATGAAATATTAATGTTGTAGGGTCTGGTATTTCCTTTCCTCCGAATTTGGAAGGGAAGAGATAGATTAGGTTGATTTATGTTTCTCTCTTGATCTGCAGTCCCTCGTGCGTCGTACATAATTTGAACCAAAATGGAATCTGATTTCTCCGAAAAGTTGAATTTTCTCGACTGTGACAGCGACGACAATGGAAATTATGGCAAAGGACCGTCTGTAGGTGACGACGATGATGATGAACTGTGCTGTTTTTCTGGCGACATACCTAAGGTTCAGTTCAGGTATACACTGCTCATAATCTTGGAAAATCCATAGAAAAAGTCTGAGGTTTTCCCTTTGCGGTATTTAACCAATGTGAAGGAAAGAGACGTCTACAGCTAGGTGGATTGACGGCTTGAGCATGGCTGAGGTGCTTGTGAAGAAAGGCAAATTGTGGACCACAACTGGTTTTGCTGTCCATGGAAAGACTTATTGCTTGATCGAAGAAGCTTTGTATGTGCTTCCGTTAACGTTTCTGCTTCTCTTTGATTGCCAATTCCATCTTCGAATAAATTTGTATCAGTCAAATCTATACCATAAATTTCAGGTATATGGCTGAAATCGGTGCGCTAAACATCTTGAATGATGAGGATGTATCTCTCCCATTGAGCGATATGTATGTAAAGCTGGCAGACAAAGGGATTGGGCATGGCTGTTCATGGGAGTCTTTCGAAGTCTATCGACACCTCAAATTTCTCGGTTACATAGTCAGGCGCCACGGTGTCCCTTGGTCTTTGAAGTACAGTAAAACGAGTAGAACTGATGATTCTCCTGAACATGAAAACAGCGTAGACAAAAGCTTCGTCTCAGAAATTCTTGGCAGGTTGCATTCTGGCGAAACGAAACCGATGTACGATGTTTATCTGCCCAACAGCAAGTTTAGGAAGTCTTCTCCTGGGAATCCGTCGTTTGCGCTCTGTATTGCAGGGTAAGAGCGAGTTGCAAGTAGAAAACTATCGATCTTTCCTTACTTTGTGCAACGGTCTGAACTTTACCAATTCTGTTGTCGATCCTATTTTGGTCTTTAAAATGCAGCGTCCGCCCGCCGATGAGGCAGGAGATTGAAGACCTTGAGAAAAATTACCGCGATACCCCTTTAAAATTCGGTATTGTAGAGCATGGACGAGTTAGTTTTCTTTCGTTTGCTAAAGTTGAGTTGCCTGTTCTTCCATGATTCTGTCTTTTTTTTAGTTGTTAGAATTGCTTTGAATTTGATCAAGTAGTTGTTTATCGTCTGTCTCCTTCGATGTACAAGCATATACAATCTCGGAGAACGCCAACCTTAAAATTGAACAGCGCAACGACATTGAAGAAAACAAACGCCATTTTATCTGCATGGAGCTTCAGCTTCATATTTATGTAGAACACTGCATAATTATTCATTACATCTCTAGTCTTGGTGGATGCAGATTGTAGCTAACGTAACTTGTTAATTTATTACAGGTGTCGGGCCAAAAAATCATGGCCGTCGACAACACTCACGGGAGACAAAAACCAAGAATCTAACCCAAGCGATTTGCTGCCGTCTTGCCACAGCACGTCAACCTTGGCCTTCGTCTTTACGATGACAGCAAACTGTTGAACGTCAGAATCACTGATGCTCGTAGCCTGAGCTGTCATGCGCTGCCCTTCGATCAGCCCAGGAAAACGAACATTTCGAGAATCACTTTCGACTCGAAGAACACACCAATCGCCAAGCTGCCAATTTGTGGAGCAAAAGCCTGGCAAAGAAGTCCCTTTGTACCGTCGTCGAACTGTATGGTCAAATGATCGATAATCTTTTCGACCTTCCCAAGATAAGCCCCGCTTATTACATAATCTCCAACTGAGACAGAGCGTAGTTAATGGAGGTCTTTGGAAACGTGGAGATGATATGCCAAAGGAGGTTTGCACGTGGGGTGATAGCGCGAGTTTTTTCGACTCAGATATGCCAAAGGAGGTTTGCCCAAGAATGGACCACAAAGATCCACCTATAGGAAGGAATGATGACTAGAAAATTTTCAAGAAGATAAAGAGGAGCTAAAACTTTGGCAAATGGGATTTGCCTGAGAGTATTTTTAGGTACATATAAGAAGGTGAAGGCCAAGGATCGTTTGACGATGCTAATGAAGTTTCTGAAAATAAGAAGTCGGTAACGTTTTGCAAGTCAGGCGTCGACATTGTATGTAATGCATCATAATCTTAACAAAAGCCCTGCAAGTGAATGAACAACTAACTAGTCAAGAGCAGTTAAGTGCATCCATATAAGTGAAAACTTTTCAATCTCAGAATTTCTGGTGCATAAGAGTATCGTAATTTCAGAAAAAAGGGATGATTTTGACCCCAGCCTCAATTGTTTTCAAGTCGAGCAATTTTTTTGGACCCATTTGTTTCTGACTCAAATCAAAAGCAACGATCAACACACATACACGCAAAAAGGACAAATTTTTTAAGAGGCCACGAAGAAACTCTCCAAATCCCTTGTGCACATGCCATTTTCGAACCTCTTTAAACATATAAAAATCGAAACTTTCTTTCGCTTCTTTACTTAATCTTTCTAAGATCTCCAACCCAGGAAAGAAAACCCCTTACGACAGCGTAAGCTCGTGTTTCTAAGTGTGCGTGTGAGTGGATTATATGTGCATCCGTTACAAGAATATTCCACAGTATCTATTCTTCAGTCATCGCTCATTCATCTCTTGGCGCATGTTTTCTGTTAATAGTTAATTTTGATCAGCTGCCTATTCTCTAATCTCTACTAAAGGGGCCAAATTATTATTTTAGTTACGCGTTTTTGTTTTTAGGTCATTATGTTTGATAATTGCAAAAGTAGGTTACTAACTATATTTATCAAAACAAATTTGAGTCTCCCTCTCATTTTTTGGTCACTAAGTATACATGTTTTCGATTTTGGATCACTATGTTTTTATGAATGCGAAAATGGATTTAATATAGCGACCCAAAAACTTAAAACACGTATACTTAGTGACCCAAAATTGAAAACACGTATACTTAGTGACCCAAAAATAACAGGGTGGCCCGAATTTGTTTTAACATACGTAGTTAGTGACCTATTTTTGCCATTATAGACAATAGTGATAAAAAAACGAAAACATATGAACTTAATCACCTAAAATTATATTTTGGCCCTACTAAAGGCAACTTTGCTATTAAATTGAGCTAAATAGTCATCACTCATTCACTAAGATGCATTTGGCATATTCTTTCTTTTTGATTACACGTGTTGAATTGAATAATAAGAAATCGTGACGAACCTGACACCAAGCACTTACTCAGTTGTAAATTGTAATGAAAACAACAATGTTTTATTACCTTTTTCTGACCATCGAAAGTGACAAACTCCTTTCTTTCTCCTGCAACATTCTGACTCGATTATATTTGTTGATTATAAGTGACGAGTGACGACACAATTTATTAATATTATTTCTCAATTCAAGAAAAAAACGCATTGAAAACTAATATTATTATTAGCCATCAAAAATATCTTTTTTTTTTTTTATAGATATCACGAAGCACAATTTTTCCTATATCCCTGAATATTCGAAGATGATGGAATAAAGTATCGTGCAGCAGCAGTAAGCACTACGATTTATTTATTTTATTTAGTCAATGAGTGAGCACTTCACCAATAAGATAAATGAAATGCTACTTAATTGATATTTAATGGGAAGTGTAGGAACTGTATATTATGACAAGAATCCCATTAAAGAGTTCGATTGCAGTTCGATTGCCAACCAAACTAATATCATCCAACTAAATAACAATATTAGAGAGTCGCTGGCAGCGATTTCTCAACACAAAGTGAATGAAGTCAATAACCACTACGACGTAAACAATACGATTTTTTTCAATGCATAGTTGGGATTTGTGAATAACGTGCCCCAACCGAGGAAAGATTTGATGCTTAACCAAAGTTTACAATAAGAGGCAATGGTCATATGATGAAAAATTTCACTAATAAGCTGTTTTCTCAGGTGATAAGAATGCAAAACAAGAACGTGACGACAACTTAAATCACATGGGACTTTACAATTATAGAATCACATCGCAATGAGAATTGATATATCATATGTCGCATGTCTATTTGTCTATTAATAATATCTAAAGAGATTTGATTTAACGTAAAATGCATTAGTCGCGTATTTATCAATCTCAAGGCTAAGAAGATATGAACTGCTGACTCTAATCTGACTCAGCATATACATACACTTATACTTACAACCTCATATGTTCTTCATCCAACATTTTTTTTTATCTTTTTTATTTTTTTCATCTGCCATAATAACATTTTTTTTCCATTTTATCAATCATTGATTATTTTGGGTGGGCATCAATAATTGAATTATTTACCGTAATTATATACTTCGGTTTTAATCAATTCCAATCATTCGTGCTATTTTTTTTTTCAATTTCCTTTATTTGAGAGGAAAAAAGGAACAAGAAAAGAATATCCATATAGAACTCCTCCTTGCGATTCAGGTATAATTGTTCGGATTCGTAAATCAAGTCTGAATCTTGCCGGGCGGGAGGAAGTAAAAATCGTATCTTTATGAGATCGTGGAATCTTTGGGGCATGTGGTTTTGAGAGGTGAATTATCTTGGCACCTTTTTCGAATCAATGCATAGATGAATCAATGTTCGTCATGTTTCGATTCGATTTTGTTTCATTTCATTACCCATGTGGTTATTATTGACTCCGATGTTTCCCTTGCCCGCAATTTGAACACTTGGTCATCTCCAACTTCAGCTAGTCTGGTCTAAATTTGATTGAATTGGTGGTAAATTGCGTTTAATTTTGGGCTTTTAGGGATCCCTTTTGCTATTCAAATGCGCAGAGTAGATTGACACGTTTAAGATGTAAGCAAATAGGTTCTTTACTGTATTCATTGTGTAGCTCTATTTGCAGGAAATATGAAAAAAGAAGGTTTGATAGCAATTCTATGGACATCTATGCAAACAAGCATGCTTCTCAAATTCCATAAGATATCTTATCTTTTTCCAGGATTGCATACACATGAACTTCACATTCCATATTCAGTGCCAATCAGCAGAAGATGCCATTTATGCTTTGAGCTATATTAAAAATGTTACTCAGTTACAATGATTTTATGTCTGGTATTTCTGAACATTTCAAAGGGTATTAATACTATACTCCGTTAACGTAATGATATGTAGTGCTTTGGATGCTGAAACGATCATGGTGCAGTTCTTGGATGGAGTGAAGCAGCTGCTTTCGGCTGTCGTGAATTGCTGTGATTCTGAAGCATACAAGCAACCGAGGGGCCTTGAAAAACCCGAAACTCTAGCTAGAGAAACAGTTTGTACGTCTCCTTATCGATTTTCCTTTTTGAAAATAAAGCCTGAATAATGTACGTGTTGGCTTCCATACTTCAATAATGCAGTTAGCGTTAGTGAAATAGAAGCCTTATATGAACTATTCAAGAAGATCAGCAGTGCTGTGATTGACGATGGGCTGATTAACAAGGTAATGTAAATTGTGATTTTGTCGATCGATCTCAGGTCAGTTTTTCTCAGTTACTTTCGGCATATCTTTCCAGGAAGAGTTTCAGCTTGCGTTATTTAAGACGAACAAGAAGGAGAGTCTATTTGCTGACAGGGTTAGATTAGATACCGTTCTTACATGCCATGTATTGATTATGTTCGTTCTTGATTAACCTGAGAAAGTCAACGATTTGATCTCTTCACAATCTGAAGGTATTCGATCTGTTCGATACGAAGCACAATGGGATATTAGACTTTGCAGAGTTTGCTCGTGCCCTTTCGGTTTTTCATCCCAATGCCCCGATTGATCAGAAGATCGAGTGTAAGTATCACATCTTTCTTTCTCTTCACGAAATTGCCCGTCAAGTTTCTAACATATAGCTAAGAAAAGTTTGACCTTTATCTTGATTCTTTCACTCAAACCTTGCAAAGGCTTAACTGTTTACAATTGCAGTTTCTTTTCAATTATATGATCTCAAGCAACAAGGGTTCATAGAACGGCAGGAGGTACTTGCACTTTTTTTTTTTTCCCGCAAAAATGTCCAAGAAAATTAAATTCTTTGGCTAATCGATAATCCAAGATGCAATTTTTTTGTGTAGGTAAAGCAAATGGTTGTTGCGACTCTGGCCGAATCTGGCATGAACCTCTCTGATGATGTAATAGAGATCATCATCGATAAGGTGACGACGAATATCAAATTCTCTTACGTGCGTACATACATTATTTTCTCATTATCATTCTTTCATGATAATTTGTTTTTTTCAAAATTTTTCTCAGACATTCGAGGAAGCAGACACCAAGCACGACGGTAAAATCGACAAAGAAGAATGGAGAAGCCTTGTGATGCAACATCCATCCCTCTTAAAGAACATGACACTTCAATACCTCAAGTGAGTATATTCTCATTACACGCTTTTTTTTTCGTCCGAGGCTTTTTTGCTTATATATTATTACGTGTGTTATTTCGAATAGGGATATCACCACCACATTCCCGAGTTTTGTATTTCATTCGCAAGTCGACGATACGTGAGACATATATACTGAAACAAATACCGTCGAAGAAAAAAAAAAAAAAAAAAAAATTGTCGGACCATATATAGGCGTGGTTTTATTTCATTTGTGCTGCGTACAAAGTTCAGCTCTTAAGGAAGAAAAAAAAAGGTAAAGCTCGGCCCACAGTGGATGGAAGAAAAGCCGCAAAAATGCTGACTGTTTGTTTATCGTTTGGTATTTATTTTCCCAGTTTAACAAACATACACTTTGAACTCTATTTACTGCAATAAATTCTTAGCTTTGTTGATGTTTATTATAATTGTATTTGTTTCACATTTTCTTAATATGTTAGGTTTTGGCTTTTGCACTGTTTTGCTTGAGGTTTTATGTGCAAGTGTTTCTCACCTTAATTATCGGCGTGGTTTAATAGCTGGGAATTATAATTTGTGTTCGTTTGTGATTTCGTACTATCCATTTATATTCTAAGACGTCGTTATACAATTCATCAAAACCTATAATGAAAACGTAATCACATGTGACCTTTATATTTAATACGCCGTTGAAATATTCCATGCTGAATGTTGAAGAATAGAAGTTTCTCATTCTACATATATATAACCCTTCGCTGATTGTAAGAGAGGATTAATTTAATCACCCACAATTAATTCTAATACAAGAAAATTAATGCTGGAGAGTGTACGTGAAGGCGACGGCATCTTATGTGCACTGATCTGTAATTAATTGTTTACTATTTTAACCATTAAAAATAATATTAAAAATAGTTATTTAACTTGATGAGTTTCAAAATCAACTGAGCAGAGCACCGTGTTTGACCAACTTGCGTATGGAGTATGAAATCCATTTTGGCTCTGAAATAAAAGAAGCAGTCATTACACTTCGCGGACTTTAAGGATATTTTGCTGTACTTTTTCTTCGCGATTTTTCGTCACCAGATTTTTTTTCTTACGAAATATATAACGATGCATATACAATGATTAAACCAGAAATGTGAAAGAAAATGACGATATATAGTTTCTTGTTTCTTCTATATATAACAAGCTCCTTTTTCGGATAATGGGGAAAATGTAGGTCGACTTCACTAGTAGACTAAATTCCATTGGGACAGAAACAAATGGAAGTCGCCGATTTTCTACAAGAAATTGCGGAGAATATCTATATGATGAAATTGAAAAAAAAAGTTAAATTCTTGTTTTGACTCCCACTCGCACGAAAACAATTATCAACAAAACGATGTTATATTTATTTATGTAATAAGTTGACTGTGGTGCAGATATTCATCAAATATATGCGGCGAATTATCGAATGATAGTTTCCCATTCAAAGAACACTTTCCATATGTCTCTTTGTATCCTTCTTCAAATTTCAACTGCCAAAGAGACAGATAATCAACCACACCCACAGATAGCATGGATTTAATATTATTATATATACTTGTGTTTTTTTTTTTGAAACACAGTGTATATGATATTGTTCGTCATATGCAATATGCGACTATAAAAGCAAGTGGGCTAGCTAGCAAGTAACAAGCAAGCAATAGCTCAAAACTTCACCTTCACATTACTATTAATATATATATATATACATATATTCGTCTCTCTTCCAAGTTGAACCGTCCTCCCTTTTTAACAGCACTCGAATTCTGTGCTATCTCCAATCACTTTCTCCTTTGTCTTTTCCTTTTGGGCAAACCAGAGAAAGAAAAAAGAAAACCCTATTTCAGAAACAAGGTTTGCCTCTTTTTTACTTCTCCTCTTCTTCTTGCATGACTTTCATTTTCTTGTTTTCTGTTGTCTACTGTTCTCACCATCTCTATCGTGTGTTTCCTTCTTTACAACGAATTAGAAAAAAAAAAAAAAAAAACCTTTTGCTGATGTATGAACGGAGATGATACAGCTATATGAGCTTCTTTAAAGTTATATCAATATCTTTCGTTTTTGAGTATTGTCTCTAAAAAGCTATGATAAAATGCCGAACTATAGCAGCAAATCCCCAAGCTTTAATGATAATATCTAGGGTTTTCATCATGGCATGGCTTTAGGCATGCAGATTAATTAGATCAGCCTTCATGGTTCATACATATATATTTCTTTTTAATTTACACTCAGCATGGTTACTAACAAAAATTGATTTCTACGAGCAATAAGATCACGAGTTATAAGTAACATGATGCAGCATAGTAAGCTTATATTGCAGTTTGCACCCTTTAATTCCATACACACACAATTATCGAGTTACAGGTTTTTTCTTCCACATGGATATTTTTTTCATTTGATTAATAGTTTCTTTTCTTTAAGATAAAAACAACGCAAAATCTATGGCTGGAAATGGGAAGTTATCTGTGCCGCCAGGGTTTCGATTCCATCCAACAGATGAGGAACTGCTGTGTTATTACCTGAGAAAGAAGGTTTCTTACGAACCCATCGACTTGGATGTCATAAGAGAAGTTGATCTCAACAACCTTGAGCCATGGGACTTCAAAGGTAATTAGCCACACATCATCTCTCTATCTTATATATCCTTCTATGATACATACTCTTCTAAATATATATATATATATATATATATATATATATATATATATATAGTATTTGAACATTATATGAACGATACGGCACACAGCTTAAAGTCAAATCAAATATAAATGTTCATTAGTGATGGCATAGTTTACAAGTTAATGTTTCACGGGGATGAAGCGAATATTTATTATGACACCGTCACAAGATCCCATGAACTCTTCCATTGTTTAAATTTCTTCCCAGGAACCTCACAAATCTCATTCAATCCCAAGATTCTGAGTTCAACCAAGATAAAAATTGATTCTTCTTCTATACATGCTTATATTGCTCCTATATACACATAAATAATACTTCCTCCGTCCCATTTAATTCTTCCCAAATATTAGTGGGCAGGGAGATTAAGAAATTACATGATTTTAATATTATAATACACTTTTAAGGTATGAAGAGAGAAAACTTATTAGTGGGCACGCAAATTAAGAAGTCTTTTTTAATATAAATGGTGTAATTAGTTTAATTATTTGAATAATTTTTTACCAAAATGGAAATGGAAAGAATTATGTGGGACGCCCGAAATAGAAAGATGAGAAGAAATAAGTAGGACGGAGGTAGTAGTGTATATATGTTATATATGATGTCTTTATACCCACAGATGTATGTGGAATTGGGTCGGGCCCACAAGACGAATGGTACTTGTTCAGCCACAAGGACAAAAAGTACCCGAGCGGGACCCGAACAAATAGGGCCACGAAGGCGGGTTTCTGGAAGGCGACGGGCCGGGACAAAGCCATTCACGGCCACCACCTTAGTTATAATTCGAGGCGAATAGGGATGAGAAAAACCCTAGTTTTCTACACTGGCCGAGCGCCCCATGGCCAAAAGACCGAGTGGATCATGCACGAGTATCGCTTATCGGACGACCACGAAAACGAGGCCAGCAACAATCGCAGCATCATCCAAGTACTCATACAACTGCATGCTCTTTTTTGTAATAAATAAGAATGTGTTGTTACTAACGTAGGCCCGTTATTGCATCATTTTGAATGAAAGGCGCAGGAAGATGGATGGGTTGTCTGCAGAGTATTTACGAAGAAGAACCACTCGAGAGGCTATAACCATCGACCCCAGTTCGAACAAGAAGAGAAAGCAGCTATGGCAGCTTTTAGTAATAATGATTATTCTTGCATTTTGGAGCAGTCGAAGCTTGATGACAGCAACAGACACCATTATGTCCTCGATCATCTGCCTCGACTGCTCAGTCCTGACGAATCAGCGATCAATACTTCTTATCAGCTGTTACCACTTCCGTTGAGCAGTAATAACGTTGGCGATGATGATCTCCTCAGTTCGCAGATCAGTCTATCGAAGTTAACTGCAGCAGCAAATGCTTATATTACCGTTGGATCTTCATCGGGGAGTAACGATTGGGCTTTCCTCGACAAGCTGTTGGCTATGCCTCAGACCATGGATCAGCTTATTAGCAAGAACAACAGTCAGTTTTCGCAGGCTTTGGATTTGGCTCAATCTGCTCGGAGATTCTCATCGTTCCCTTCCTATCAAGGTTTTGAATCAGATTTTTACAGATGTTCCAAGTAAAAATTCAATTTTCTTCTGTGTGAGAAGAAATTTATGTGATGTCCTCCCCTGGTGGCTAAACCTGGGATCATATTTCAGACTAAGATGAATGTGAAGTGCAGAAAATTCAAGAATTAACTACTTGTATTACTGAAAAGCTATCTTCGGTGTTTCGATACAGTAGTTCAAACAATTCAACATGAATTTTTGAACACTATGAGATCGATGAATGTTTCGTGATGATATTGAATTAAACTCGAGTTTTCGCATATAGGGTAACAAAGATGTACGCGAGCTAACAGCAGCATTATACGTAGTAGCATTGAACAGCTAACGCAACCAAGAATCCCAAAAAGGCGCCGGCGAAAACTTCAGTTTCTGTGTGGCCGACTGTTTCTTTCAACAACGCACGAACAAACATGGAATTTTCGGAACGTCCATTGACATCAGATACTGCTTTGCTAACAGACCTCTGCGACTTTCCGTTGGGCTTCAGCAAAGCGGGAGATCTTTTCTGCTGTTTTTCAGGTAATAAGCTCTCATCTTCTACGTCTAAGTCTTCTTCTACCATTTCTGAAGGCTCTCTACAGAAAGAATCGATCGTATCTATGGAATCATTTCTTGAAGAGGTTGGAAGTGGTGTAGTTCTATGGATGAACTTGTTAATCTCTTTTGCGTGAATGCCTACTTCCCTTCTAACGCCCTGCAAAAAACAAAAAAAAAAAGGATCCACGGTAATAACCACAGTGTGATGCTAATGTTTCTGCACAATGGTAATAACGTAGTAGAAGGAGCAATTTAATAGTTTCCTCAGCAACTATGGTCTTCCTCTGTTTCAATCTCATAGACTCCATTATCCACCAGGCAATACATGGGAGACATGTTTCTACAAGTTACGTTTCGTATTTGATTCAAAAAACTCGATTTTGATTTTGTCGATTATTGTTCGCCGACTACAGGACAGAACATCCGAGGATGAATTATCACGACCAGTAATCTTCCATCGAAAATCCACCGATTTTCAACAATCGAAGCAGAATTGAACTCAAACCTGTGCATCGTACATGATGAGGGTGGCGTAAACTACGGATAGACCAAATATCGAATCCGAAAATCCCCTGACACAAAAAAAAAAAAACAAGTAATTTAATCTGCTTATAATCAGAATCCCAGAAAAAAAATGGAAAAGACATAAGTAAGTTACAGTAAAAAGAACAGAGCATCATATAAAGAATCTTAAACCAACCTCTCGAGGGCAAGTGATGTTGCAGTTGCGACAACTGCCTAAAGAACATTGATCAAGAACAAGACGGCATTTGATGAGATTATTAGCCATTCTATTCATAATCAAAGCAAAATATACATAGCAGAAAACCTAAAATGATTACAGAAGAATGTGTGGAAGGAAAGCTTCCAGGTTGAATAGTAGCCCTCAGATCAAATTTCTTCCCATACAATATCGTTGACGTAAAAGGTTTCGCCAATTGTCCGATTGCTGCCGATACAGCTGCGGATACAATAACCTACACACACACACACAAAGAAAAGCAAATATTACAAAAAATGATAAAATAAAAAAAGATAGCTCATTTTAATCCAGAACTAATCACCCACTTGCAAGACAAGGAAAAGATCAAACCTTGTTATGGAGAACATCGGCAAAATCGCTGATCGCAACGTTGGGGCAAGTGAGCGCGGAAACGCAGTGAAGGGTCTTCTGAGGAGTACAGCACTTTTTTCTGAAGGAGAGAGTGAAATTATATCTGTTTCCTACGAATGTATTGTTGGGAAAGTTGTGAATTTGGAGTAGCATCTTCTGGGCTCGTCTGATTCTTACTAGTTCTAGCTAGATACGCTTCATCGTACTCAAAAACAAAAGGGTTTTCAAACACAGCTTAAAAAGGTTAAGCCTTTACCATCTTGGGATATTTTCATTTTATTATTGATTGGCCTTATATTATTGATTAGGAAAAGCCGACTACTTCCGATAAGTTTTTAATGTAAATATATACCTAATCAAAGCATACTTCCGACGGCTGGTCAACGCCGCCTCGGAGAATCTTTATGGTTACTGCTTAGCACATCTTCATAGAATCATAGTTAGTACTTCATAAGTAAGTAGTTGGGCATGAATTTGGTATTATTTATTTCTGCACAGTAATAGATAAACAAGCTCGAAAAGCTCGAGTTTTTATTACTTCAAACCGAATCACAAGCTTCAGAACCAAATATGCTCTAGTTTCAAGTACAAGACATCATCTGCAAAGTTAGTTATACACCAATTTATTCAGAGCAGTCTCCAAGATTGATGTCCGATGGCATTCATTATTACCAAATATGCAAGAGATGTTACAAATCACAAGTTGGCCCTTTTAGGCAGCCTACTCCTCAGTTCTCGGGCGACGGCATCGATGAACTCTTCGGTGTTCAAATACTGAGCCCTCGTCACCCTGAGAACAGAAAAGAACTCGGGTAAAATCAATCCCACAAATAATTCTAACAGGGCAAGAAAATAAACCGAAAAAGATACTATCTTTACTTGGGTCCATGAAGAAGAAGGGCGAGATCTTTGGTCATCTTCCCAGCCTCGACGCACGCGATGCAAGCAGATTCTAATTTCTGGGTAAAATTCAAGAGCGGAGGATTGTTGTCTAACTTAGCCCTGTGTGCGAGCCCACGTGTCCAGGCGAAGATCGAGGCTATGCTGTTAGTGCTAGTTTCCCCTCCTTTCTTATGTACACGGTAATGGCGTGTCACAGTTCCATGTGCTGCCTCGGCCTCGATTGTCTTTCCATCGGGGCATATGAGTACCGATGTCATCAGCCCTAGCGATCCAAATCCTATGTTGAAAGAAGAACAAGACTCGTTTAAGTACGAATAGAGATGGAAATGGAAAAAAAAAGGGACCAAACCTTGGGCTAGGAAATCGCTTTGAACATCACCGTCGTAGTTTTTGCAAGCCCAGACGTAACCTCCTTCGCTTTTTAAAGCGTAAGCAACCATATCATCTATTAGACGGTGTTCGTACCTGTTATAAAGCCCATAGATGAGTTCAAATTACTTTCTTACGTTTTTTTATACATATGCAAGGAAAGGTCTTTCTTACCATATCCCAGCAGACTCAAACTTGGACCGCCATTCTCTTTCGTAAACTTCTTGAAAGATGTCCATGAATCTATCAGCAATGAAACAGAGCCAAGCATGGTGAGAGCCAAAATTGCTTTTGAGAAGACAAAAAGTAGACATAAAAGAAGACTTTGTACCTTCCATCGTACTTCTTAAGGATTGTATTCTTGGTGCTGAGATATAGAGGCCACCTTTTCTGGTAAGCCATGTTCATTGAGGCCTCTGCAAAGGCTCTGATTGACTAGCAAGTGAATTTTATCGAAAATCATTCAGTTTCTCACCAATTACTATTGGTAGCTAATAATCGCAGAGAATGTATCAGTCTATCGTATTCAAACCTCATCGGTGTTGTACATGGACAGAGCAACCCCGCCCGAGCCTGTGAAATTGTAAACTTCAAGCTCCATACTCTTGTCAGCTCCATTTGGCACTGTAATGAAGGTGATACATTGTTGTCTTAAGTCAAGACAACTAGATGAAAGGATATTAAAACTAAGATGTAATAATAATTGGATTTTCAAGTATACCAAACACCATCTTAAGCTTCCCAGGTCCTTGAGTGACTATATCTGTAGCTCGATACTGGTCACCGAAAGCATGCCTCCCAATGCATATTGGCTTGGTCCAACCTAAATTATTCACCACAATTATTACTTCAATATCGGTTTGTTGTCGCTTATGGTAAAAAAAATGCACCTGTGACAAGTCGGGGAATATTCTTGCATATGATTGGTTCTCTAAATACCGTCCCTTCAAAGAGCGAAAGAATCGCATTTGAAATCCCAATTCTCAATCAGCTATAAAACGACTAAACTATGACATTCGGATAGTTTGCATACCATTTAAGATGTTTCGGATGGTTCCATTTGGGCTCTTCCACATATTTCTCAAGTTGAACTCTTTCACTCGCGACTCATCTATCCAATTCCAGTAAGCCAAAAGATACAGAGAAATATCAACAAAGGAGCAGAGAAAGGCCAGTCGTTTATGGTCTGATAAATACCTGGTGTGATTGTTGCACATTTTATTGCAACATTGTACCTATTATCCAAAACGAAATTTCACCGATGGATTATCAAAAGACTCTATATAGGGTACCAATTACCCAGCAAGAAAAGTATAATGGATACGAAAAAAAAGAAAAACGTACTTGAGAGTTGCTTCTGCACTTTCAATCGTTACTCGATCATTGGTAGCATCGCGATGAGGAAGGCCAAGATCGAAATACTTTATGTCTAGCTCCAGGAAAGGCAATATAAGCTGTAGATTGTGAAAAATCGTCAGCAAGCTATCAGAGTAGTATCTTTGTTCAACAAATACGAAGACAAGCTCTTACCTTTTCTTTGATCATTTTCCATATCACTCGAGTCATTTCATCACCTACATCGAAGTCTTTGTCAATGATACTTGTAAACAGCAATAAAAGATATCATCGGTCCTAAACCAGAAAGAAACATGATTAGCATCATCTATTAGATGAAGCATAGTCAAGGTTGCAGAATCACTTGCTCGAAAAATCAAGAATCAAAAAGAAAGAAACTCTTTTTTATCTTTTTTTTTCCTGTTCGAAGATTGAGCCAGGCGTGCGAATTCAAGTAACAACACAAAAACACTCCTCCGATTACATAAACCACAAAACGAGAGCAAAAATAGATAGATAAATAAACAGAAAGAATTTAGAATTAACGGGAAAAGCAGCCAACACTAGTAAAACAGAAAACAGTAAAGATCATCGAGAATCACCGTCCATCTCAACGATGGGTTTATCGACTTTGATCTTCTCGAAAGCCATAGCTCAACCGTACGCTGCCGAATCTTGCTTCGCAGTTAGGTGGGCAATAAACTGAGAGCTGTGACGAAAGAGATTGAATTAGTGTCTGAATTTCGTTAGGATTTCAAAGTTGGGTTCTTGATTGGTGTGAATAATGATGGCCGGTTGGCTTTGTTTTGTTGGAATCGAAGCATTAACACCGATATAACAAATAAAAGTCAATTTATTTTCATTGCATCTTCTCCTTAAATAAATGTGCCAGCTTGTTTCCACGTGAGAAAATACATTTTTTTGACAGAATTTTCTGTAATATCAAACAAACTCATGTAAAGCTGAAATCTTTATCCTATTTGAGAGTTCCCAATTCAAAATTCTATTACAATCACAGAGTCTCCTCTCCTGTTAGAAATGCCCGCCACTTTCACCAGAAACCATTACTCGAGGGGCACTGTCACATAGTTTGCTAAAGGCTGTTACAGACTGAAACATCAATCATTTGCTCACTTCTCTGATTTCTGATCTCTAAGTGTGGCCCTTACTCATATTCATAGGTTATTGTAATGAAATGTGGTTCTGTAAGCTGTAGCATATTGAAAAGGTGAATGGGGGATTCGGAATAATGGCACCTTGAGAAAATTTGGAATATGCCGAAGCCAATTCAAATTCATGGATGGCTTCATTTCATATCCTGCCATCTGATGAGAACATCATGACAACATTTTTTATGTTCTTTGATTCACCCAATGAACGCTATATAATGAACTTGGGCAGAGTGCAGAGAATTCCCAGGTGTCTTCGTTGGCTGGCGAGCAGAGAAGAGAGCCACCCTTGTGAGCCGAGCTTGTGGAGCCGCTGTTCCATCACACGAGCCGAGGCTGGCTCGTCGAATAGGTTCGTGGCTCATGTGATGGAACAGCGGCTCCACGTGCTATGGTCCATGTGTATAAAGGAAGGATCACTCATAAACCTTGTCTACAGATATGCACATTCAAGTTCTCTGTGTAGAGAAGTACAAATCTTTGATCTCAATCGTTATTTACACAGCAAAATTTCCATCAGGAACAACAATTTTCACCTGGGATTCTATACACATATGTAACATGTAAAACAGGGGATACTTGTATATATAAATATATCGCATACCCTGCTATTAACATGCAGACAAACAATCTCGAGGAATCGTCAAATTCTCACGATCGTCCAATGTTTCTCTCACTGCCCTATAGAGCTCGATCCATGTTGATGATTGACTATCCATGGGGCCCCACAAGAATGTGGGATTTGGGCTCGCGGGACAAGCAGCAACCAAGTCCAAACCGAAGGTTTCAACGTCTGAGGGAAATTGAAAGCTAAGTTGTCGACTTAGTGCTCGTTATATTTTACCGTTCCTATCGGTAAAATATACCGAGACGTGCCTTGGAACTGCCCTTTTGCTTCCCGAGGTACCCGAGGAACGCCCCTCAAGTTCCATCATATCAGAATCACATTCTCAGAAGGTTGCCAAATTCGCAATACTTCCATTGATACCTCTCTGCACAGAACCTTACCGTGAAACCTTATGGCCCAGATTATTGCTTGTAGTTTTCGATTCCAGCGAAGGTGTTTAAAGGGTCCCTAAAAGTTATGTCATCCCTGCCGATCAATCACAAGCAGAGAAATCTACCACAGCTGACTACACTTTGTCGTATACTATTCTCTACCTAAGAAATCCAAATTACTCAATTTTGGTTGTCAAATTCAGCTCAAGCTTGAGTTAACAGCTGTCAAGAACTCAAAGAAACAAAGAGCTAAAGGGGTACCTGTAAATATCATAATCAAGGTCTTTGGTAAAGACTAACGGAAGGGTCCTCACGGCTACGCCTAAATTGATATAAAAATCGTTTCTTTGGTTCACATTCGAAACACGGCTCTTCGGAGGTGGCTCGAGCTTGGTCTGAGGCGAAGCAGTAGACACAGAAGCTGCTGACGTGGCCGCAGGTGGATTAATCTGCAAGGCGGCTTTCTCCTTCTGCGGAACGATGGTTTGCTAAATATTTGGTAGAATGTAAGCCATTTGTTTAGTATCGTTGAAGTGGGTTCATCAGAGAAGAGTAAAAAAGTTTGATCTTTGCGTTGGGTTTTGTGAAAGATAATTGGAAACAGATGTATTGAATTTGAGTGGCTTGGAAGAACGTGGCCAAGAATTCAAGTTCCAAATATATATAATAAAGTTTTTTATTAATCGTTCAAGTGATTTGCTCACACAATTTTCAAACTATAATTTACTCGAAACTCACTTTAAACCATTTATTATTATTCTATTTTCTCCATCATAGGCATATAAATTCTCCTACTAGAAAGAGATTTCTTTCTTTCCACCAGGGCTCGGCGCTTGACTATGGAGAATTCCACGGCGGCAACGAAAGCCAGGCCGGCCACAGCCACCGCTAGGCGGACCGCCACTGGGCGGCGCCTGAACACCTGCTGGCGGCTGCTGATCACCACCTCCGGCGTCTCCGCCTTGGCCTTCACCTGGGTTGCCACCTTCAGGTGGTCCCTGACCTGGGTCGCCGCCACCTCCTTCACCTGGACCGCCACCTTCAGGCGGACCCTGCCCAGGGTCTCCGCCGCCACCTTGCCCTGGGTTTCCACCTTCCGGCGGACCCTGGCCATGATCGCCGCCTCCTTGCCCTGGGTTGCCACCTTCAGGCGGACCCTGACCTGGGTCTCCGCCACCGCCTTGACCTGGTTCCCCACCTTCAGGTGGTCCCTGGCCTGGACCGCCGCCTGCCCCTCCTCCTCCGCCACCTCCGCCGCCGGAACCACCACTTCCGCCACCACCTCCGCCGCCGGAACCGCCGCCGCCGCCGCCACCCACCCCACAATCTTTGGAGCAGATACACTTGAAAAGCTTGCACCTTCCATTCATGAACCCTTCTTTCTCGCAAATAGAATCACAGTTGCGGTCTTTGAAGCACAGCCCTGCGAAGAGCTTACTCGGAGTCTCACATATCGATGCTTCACTCGGAGGAATCGTCACCAAGTACTCTGCATTGCATAGATCACACAAGAAATTAAGTATACGCATACCAAGAAAGAAAGATTTCTGTAACAGAATCCTACTACTAACTAGAAAATAGGAAAACTTACGACAGATAACGAATAAGATCAATGGCAGGAGATGTCTGAAATTCGCAGCCATGTTGAACTAACTGAAAGCTGATACTACAACCATGGCCTGAGGCTCAGACACTATCTATAGCATTCGCTACAAGCATTCTTGCAGAAGATTGAAAATAGCATTGATATCAGTTTTCCACGCAAATTTATATACTGGAATGTGAAATTTAATACAAAATGCTCTCGACACCTCAGAATTTTCGCCTAAAAAGGAAATAAATTAGTTCAGCGATTCATCACTTGCCAAGCAGATGCGAAGACTATGGGCCTCCCTTTCCAGCCAAGCTGAAGGCAGTTCTTCTCAGCAGCCAACGTATACTCATCGCACCCACGATATTCAGACATCATCGTCCTCGCTCGGTCCGCCAAGCACTTCGACGACAGCAACCCGCCCGCCGCCTGAAAACCCGCCCGCCCGAGCTGCCTCCTCCACTGATCGCCCCTCTCGTGCCTCTCGACCCTATCGCATCCCTCGAACGCCAGCACGTTCCTAATCTCCTCCCCGAAACGAAACTTCTCGATCTTCGTCCTCTCCGCGCTCTCCCTGGGAAGGCAAGCCTCGAGCGAGTCGAAGACCGCCGAATAGTAGTGAAGCGATTCGAGGAACCTCCCGAGGAAGAACGGCCCGTTGTGGTTCGCGTCTTGTTCTACGACCGTCAGCAGGGCGGGATTCAGTTTCTTGATCGAGTGCAGGACGGCCTTCAGCGACCGGCCTCGGGTTTCCCTGACGTGCTCGTGGAGGTGAAAGGCGCTGTTGACGAACAGCGTTTCGTCGTCCCCCGCGCCTAATTTCTCCCTGGTGAGGGACGATGGAGATACCTCTTCTGTCCGGAAATTGAACGCGAGTGAGATTCCGAGGGATTCGGCCTCGGAGATTAGACCGTTTACGCCGGATTCGAACCCTAATATCGATCGATCTCGACCGTCGATTACGCCCGTGATCCTTACCGTTTTAGGAAACGGGTCGGTTTTCGACCTCCCGACGGATCGGATCAGCATAGCCCACTGATGGGCGCTCGACATTCCGAGGTCGACAATGTGCAGAGAGGCGCCGCCGCCCTCGGCGGACGCTCGGCGCAAAATTGCTTCGTTTGCGGCCATGAAGCCGAAGGAGGTGTAAGGCGCGGCTCGATGCAAAAGCTCGAAAGCTTCAATCTTTTCGTCCCTAGTGATCGAGAAGGAACTGGCGTTGGGTCCCACGCCGTGCAATAGCGAGAGCCTCGACTTAAGTCCCTCGGCGAAGTAATGGGAGACCCTCTGCAACGAATCGCCGAGTGGGCTCGCGCCGCCGAGCCGTACCTGACCGAGCAGTGGTTCGGCGAGCCGAGCGTCTCTGCAGCCTACGGCCTCGGCGCAGGCTAACAGCAGGTGCACCAAACGAAGGCCTCGGTCGACGGCGACAGCTCCCTTTTCTCCGTCTCCTTCGACTAGTACGGCTTTGTAGGCGTTGTCTCTTTCGTAGCATTCGACGTCGAAGAATTCGTCGACGATCATCGTCTCCTCCTCCCCTTCGTCGATTTCGCTCGAGTTATTTAGCCACGTTAGCGTATCTCGTTCGAATTCTTCTTCTTCTTCGACGACTGGGCTTTGCTCGAGGCGGGCCCGGCAAAACCGACGAATGGCGTATTCCGATTGGTCGAAGTTTTCGAACGTGGGATACGGTGATCCATTCTTGATCTGTGCCTCCTCCATTGATGAAGCTCTGAGCTTTTAGAGAAAAATAAAATGTTGGAAAAGAAAAAAAAAAACACAAATGGTTATGCTTTGGCCAACCAACACTTGTCTGGGAACAACCGTTTCTATGCAATAATATAAATAGTATTGCAATGGAATAGCGGATAGTGTTCCCATCTCCATGGCTTGAGGATCATTTTGAATATTTTATTATTTATTTATTTTTATGCAATTGAAACATTTAATTCAAATAGAGCTTAAAATAGGTAAGCATTTCAACTGTACTAGTTGAATGAAATGAATTAAGATACGTCGTCGGTTGGAATCTGAGACTAGTTTTGGGTCCGTATAATCATTAATGAGTGGTTGTTCGGAGGCAACCAAAGGCAGGTGGTGTAGTTGAAGAACTATTAGGTGTTGGTTATGAAAAAACTAAATTACGAAAAATTTAAATGTTTTCCTACATAAATCATTATACAGTTTTAAAATAGATACTTTATGATAAATTGATTGGCCGGCGTAATATCAATTGGTCTATGTAGAATTTCTCAAAAATGTAACTATTCTTTGTTACTCACGAAGCTAGTCCTCAAATATAATAACGTCGGCCAACAAGACAAGTAGGCAAATGCTTCACAATGCACATATTAATATATACAATCTTGATTGGCTTCTTCCATATTCAACATACATATTCCTCAAGAAAAAGGGTGTGGTTTATTCCTTTCTCTATGCACATATTAAAGGCATGTCTTTATTTAGTTAAATTAAATTAAGGGACGTCTACTTTTGTGTATTAATACAAAATGTAATTTGATTAAATGTTCATTAAAAGTAATTAATGTTCTTTAATGTTCATTAAAAGTAAATTTGGCCCAATAAATTCTTTAATGTTCATTAAAAGTAAATTTGGCCCATTGAGAAGCTTTGGCCCAGTGAAAAGCCCATAATTAATGGGCCAAACTCAACAGAAAAGCCCAAACGTGAGTCGCACGCGTCCAACCTAACTAGGTTTGAGTGTTGCCCTCTCACCGCAGCTCTATAATACAAGAACTCTCAGCTCGTTTCTTGCGGCAGCAAACAGTCGTAGTTTTTCGGGAACAAATATCTACTATCGTTCGGTAAGTTCTCTAGCGTCTATCAATTTACTGTAGGTATATCTGTGCGATTGCCTGATGAATTTATCCCCGCTATTGAGCTCAGATCTGGCTTTGTGCTGGGTAGTCTCGTTTTTCTTGGATGATTGATTGATTGATTGAGGTTATCGCTATGTGTTGGGATTTAGATTTCTGAGTAGAGATGCTGTATTTTTCAAATCACGTTTCTGCTAGCTAGATGTTTTTGTTCATTTATAACGATGTGTCTTATGATTTTATAGTATCCACTTGAGATTTGGGAAGTGAGCTGCGTAATTGATTTATTTCTCCATGTTTTACTTTTTTCTATCTCGCAGGTACCGTTTGGAGCTAGACCTCTTTCTGTTTTTGACAAGTCGGACATAGAAATTTTACAAAATGGTAACGTTTTGGTTCTTCATCTTATCGTTGATGATGTTTCTTAATCCGAGTGGTATTTACAGCTGATATTATTCTGATTCGTACAGGTGAAGTTCACAGCAGAGGAGCTCCGCAGGATTATGGACTTCAAGCACAACATCCGTAACATGTCCGTCATTGCCCATGTGGATCATGGTACAGAAGCCGAAAACGTTATACTGCATATATGTTTTTTTGTTGCTTGCATAATGATATGTGTAGCGATTATCTTACATACCGCTGTCAATATCGAGTGTTGATGTTTATTCGCTGCCTTTTCAGGGAAGTCAACTCTTACAGATTCTCTTGTTGCTGCGGCTGGTATCATCGCTCAGGAAGTTGCTGGTGATGTTAGAATGACAGATACCCGTGCCGACGAAGCTGAACGAGGCATCACGATCAAGTCGACTGGTATCTCACTGTATTACGAAATGACCGACGAATCGTTGAAGAACTACAAGGGACAGCGAAATGGAAATGAGTACCTCATCAATCTCATCGATTCTCCTGGGCACGTCGATTTCTCTTCTGAAGTGACGGCCGCTCTGCGTATCACTGACGGTGCGCTTGTCGTGGTGGATTGTGTCGAAGGCGTTTGTGTTCAGACCGAAACCGTCCTACGACAGGCCCTCGGTGAAAGAATCAGGCCTGTCTTGACTGTCAACAAGATGGACAGGTGTTTCCTAGAGCTGCAGGTCGATGGTGAGGAGGCTTACCAAACGTTCCAGCGTGTCATTGAGAATGCCAATGTCATTATGGCCACGTACGAAGATCCTCTCCTCGGTGATGTCCAGGTTTATCCTGAGAAAGGTACCGTGGCCTTTTCAGCAGGTCTCCATGGTTGGGCTTTTACTCTCACGAACTTTGCCAAGATGTATGCCTCCAAGTTTGGCGTGGATGAGTCCAAGATGATGGAGAGGCTCTGGGGAGAGAATTTCTTTGACCCGGCAACTAAAAAGTGGACTACCAAGAACACTGGCTCTCCCACTTGCAAGCGTGGGTTCGTCCAGTTCTGCTACGAGCCCATCAAGCAGATAATTAGCACGTGCATGAACGATCAGAAGGACAAGTTGTGGCCCATGTTGCAGAAGCTTGGAGTCTCGATGAAGTCCGATGAGAAAGAACTGATGGGGAAAGCACTGATGAAGCGTGTGATGCAGACGTGGCTCCCTGCCAGCACCGCCCTACTTGAAATGATGATCTTCCACCTTCCATCTCCCGCCACAGCTCAGAAGTATCGTGTGGAGAACTTGTACGAAGGTCCTCTCGACGATGCCTACGCCACAGCCATCAGAAACTGCGATCCCGAGGGACCCCTCATGCTCTATGTGTCTAAGATGATTCCAGCCTCTGATAAAGGAAGGTTCTTTGCCTTCGGACGTGTTTTCTCTGGCAAGGTGTCGACTGGCCTGAAGGTCAGAATCATGGGTCCTAACTATGTCCCCGGCGAGAAGAAGGACCTGTACGTGAAGAGCGTGCAGAGAACAGTCATATGGATGGGAAAGAGACAGGAAACCGTCGAGGACGTGCCCTGCGGTAACACCGTTGCCATGGTTGGCCTCGACCAATTCATCACCAAAAACGCAACCCTCACCAACGAAAAGGAAGTCGACGCCCATCCAATCAAGGCAATGAAGTTCTCCGTGTCGCCCGTCGTGCGTGTCGCCGTACAGTGCAAGGTTGCCTCCGACCTCCCAAAGCTGGTCGAAGGTCTGAAGCGTCTGGCCAAGTCTGACCCTATGGTCGTCTGCACCATCGAAGAATCCGGCGAGCACATTGTCGCCGGCGCCGGCGAGCTCCACCTCGAAATCTGCCTGAAAGATCTTCAGGACGACTTCATGGGCGGTGCTGAGATCATCAAGTCAGACCCAGTCGTCTCCTTCCGCGAAACAGTCCTCGAGCGATCCGTTCGTACGGTCATGAGCAAGTCCCCCAACAAGCACAACCGTCTATACATGGAAGCCCGACCCTTGGAAGAGGGCCTCGCCGAGGCCATCGACGACGGTCGCATAGGCCCGAGGGACGACCCAAAGGTTCGTTCCAAGATCTTGTCAGAGGAGTTTGGCTGGGACAAGGAGCTGGCCAAGAAGATTTGGTGCTTTGGGCCCGAAACTACTGGCCCGAACATGGTCGTCGACATGTGCAAGGGAGTTCAGTACTTGAACGAAATCAAGGATTCAGTCGTCGCTGGTTTTCAGTGGGCTTCCAAGGAAGGCCCGTTAGCCGAAGAGAACATGAGAGGCATATGCTTTGAGGTGTGCGACGTCGTCCTCCACGCTGATGCCATACACAGAGGGGGCGGGCAGGTCATTCCAACCGCTAGGAGGGTCATCTACGCATCTCAGCTCACGGCTAAGCCTCGCCTTTTGGAACCAGTCTACCTTGTTGAGATCCAAGCGCCCGAGCAAGCCCTTGGTGGCATCTACAGCGTGTTGAACCAAAAACGTGGGCATGTGTTCGAAGAGATGCAGAGGCCAGGCACGCCTCTGTACAACATCAAGGCTTACCTTCCCGTCGTTGAATCGTTTGGGTTTTCTAGCACTCTGAGGGCTGCTACGTCGGGGCAGGCTTTCCCTCAGTGCGTGTTCGATCATTGGGACATGATGGCTTCTGACCCGTTGGAGAGTGGTTCTCAGGCGGCTACTTTGGTTGCTGAGATTCGTAAGAGGAAGGGTTTGAAGGAGCAGATGACGCCGCTCTCTGAGTTCGAGGATAAGCTGTGAGTACAACAGTCGTTGGTTTAATTTGTTTAGCTATTTACCGGTCTTATTATGTGTTACTTGTGTCGACGATAGTGAGTTTTCGGCTGGTCGAGTGTTTTTCGTGCCATTGTTGATTTGTCTGTCTTATCGTTTTTCGCACTTGCGCGTTGTGGTTGTTGGATTATACGTTTACTTTGTCGTGTTTTTAACCTATATTTCGAATCGTGGTTGGCGTTGAAATAGAGTTAATAAAAGCCCAGTGGCTTCCGTCTTCGAATCATTTTCTTTGCAGCGAGAATCAAGATGCATGCATAGTTTTTGCAGCATTTTACTCCTAGTTTTGTGTTGAGATCCTTTCCTTAGGCTTGCTTTTTAGAGCTGACCAAACTTGACGAAAGAAAGCTGTGGTTGGATATTCAACGGTGGATGGAAGTAATAATTGGAAAATAAGTGACTAATATGAGTGGAATTCTCGTAAAATGTAATTAGAGTAGGCCATGTTTATCTCATGATTCATGAAATTATGCCCTTGCCATAGATGGGATGAATGGGGTGGGGTAAAAGCATAGATGTTAATAGATGGTGATTGGTGGTGGAATTATTGGACTTGGAAGCTTTTTATATATAAATAAAAGTAAAAATCTGCATGGTGTGGTGATGCAAGGAAACAAAAATTAGTGGGAAGAACGGCCTAACCTAACGCTGCTATTTGAATTTTAATTAATGTGAAACATGTTGATTAAGTGTGCTTTTCTATCTAACCTAATCGATACGAAATTTACCAAGTATTTGTTCACCCCCACCTATATTTTAAGTGCGTCCACAACCACACTCCATCGTGAAATCGAGAAAACAGTTGCAGCATAACGATAATAATAGTAATGATAATTTTCTTTATGTATTGTAATTCGGATGCACCGAAAGTTAGAAAACGAACTCTTTGCGATAATTTCGATGCCACATATTTGTCACAACTCACAACCCAACTAAAGCATCTCCATTTAGTTTTATTCTTTCTAGTCCCTTGTCTTCCTTTCTGCATAGATATACATATGGTTTTAGCCTTTGTTTTCGTGTGCAATCAATATAGATAAAATATAATTTAACAGCGTTTAAACTTTGACCCTTTAAATTCTCCACCTTCTCAGCTTTCACTATATATATATACACATGCGTCCTCCACAAACCAGATAAAAATGGCAGTTGAAGCTCGGCATCTCAATCGTTTCCTTCCTCAGATCCTCGCCGTCGACAACGTTCAGAGCAACGGAACAACGGCGGCGACTGCTCCTAATCCGGCCAAGAACGGCGCCGTGAAAAGGGAAGGCGGCGTGGCGTGTTACGTAGCTAAGAATGATACAAGGAAGCGTCGGAGAGACGACGGCGCGATTCTCCAACATGATTATCGTGGCTCATCGTCACCGTTCGGCGACGACCTCGCTTTTCATGTTCATCAGCAGCAGTTAGACATCGATCGATTCATTGCCCAGACTGTGCGTGAGATGAGATTCAATCCTCTTCAAAGTTCTTTTTCTTTCTTCATTACCCAAATATTTATGAAAATGTATGACTGATGATTGCAGACAGAAGGGGTGAGAATCGAAATCGAAGAACGAAGAAGGAGATACACCAAACAGATGGCCCAAGATTTTGCACGTCACCTGAAGAAGAAGATCGTAGCCAAAGAGGAAGAGCTCGCCAAGATCGTCACACAAACGCCGAGTTAGAAGAACGAGTCAAATTTCTCACGGCGGAGAATCAGAAGTGGCGCGAGCTGGCCCAGGCGAAAGTGGCCGCGGCGGACTCCGTCCGGCGAAATCTTGAGCAAGCACTCTCGGAGAAGAAGCAGAAGCAGCACCGCCGCCACGTGGAAGACGACGGCGACGACGACGCAAGGTCGTCCTGCGGCAGCAACTACGTCGGAGAAGAGGACAGCATAAGGACGATGTGCCGGCGGTGCGGCAGAGAACCGCCGAGCGTGGTGGTGCTGCCGTGCCGGCATATGTGCCTCTGTGCTGCGTGCGGTTCATCGGCATATCTGTGCCCAGTCTGCCATTCCATCAAAACCTCGAGCGTTCATGTCAACGTCTTTTCTTGAAAATTAATTAATATTAATCAAACTCTCCCTTCTTCATTTCAATGTAATTCAACAAAATGAAATTAATAGTAGCTTCAAGATTTTAATTAAAAAGAATCGATGTTATGGCAAGATATTGATCTCGATTAGATTTATAACAACTAATACGTGTTGATGATAAGAAAATATAATTTAATATGTTGGGTGGCGGTTTTATGGTTTAATTCTATTATTTGTCATTTATTTGCATCGATTCAATGATAACGAGATTATGATCAAACGATTGCATGTAATGTAGGTGAGGAAGAGTCTATATCTCTATGGATAAAAACGTGCGGTGTGTAAGAGATAACCCCATCTTCATTAACAATGACACCATGACTAGTTATCAAACAGATAAATACATAGGACTTATATGTTCTTGTGTGGATAATTCATTTTAAAGACATCATCATCATTTGGTTTCTTGTTATGATGGACTTGATCTTTGCCCATTGTATCATTTAGCTGATAATAGTGTAGATTAAACCGACCAACAAAATGGAAACCGTCCAATTATGAAATTTGTCGAATATAAAGTAAAAGGGAGGCTAATCAATCAATTACGTTTTAAATTCTCATAAACCATCCATGAAGTTAGCTTAGGTTGAACTAATTGCAGCTTCATTTCTTCCAACTCGGACGGACCCACTAAAATTTAATTTTTTAAAAAAATAAATTACACAAGATTTGTTGAATCTGCTTCATTTGGCGTCACGCATCACACTGTGATTGTTTATACCATAATTACCAGCAGCCCATCAAATTATTTAAAATACATTGGATAGGGACTCGATTGATTAACTTCAACGAAAGCTTTTACAGCAGAATTCTTCCTTCAAACTCAGAAAAATATTATCATAAGAGAGCAAAAAGGGTCAATGAGTCGGACTTTCACGATAAACATGGAAGTTTACTTAGAGTTCGCATTAGGAATAAGTTATGTTGATCGAAAATGGAAGTTTTCTGGGAACAGAAGCAACGATAAACATGGAATCAGTCTTCATATAACAGAAGATGCAACAAGATTTAAGCCTACTTTTTATCTTTGGAAGAGAGGCATACATATCTTCCATGGTTCATATTCTACTTAGATCTCTGCCTCATCTTTCTTCTCTTCCTCTTCAATCTCCTCATACGCTTCTTCTTCCACTGTAATAAAAATCAATGAATCGTATAATTTGGTTACGATCAATACTCCCCATTTACCAGTCCAAAATCCAAATATGAGCTGAAGAAGTAATCTAAAGGTGAGGTGCTTTCTATTCTAATCAAAGATTTAAAACTGAAAATTCAAGTGAAACAAGAGCACAACTTAAATGCTTACATTTACCCAGCTGAACGAAACGGTACTAGCTAAGAGAATACATAACACCAAAAAATGATAAGAAACGCAGCACGAATGAACAATTCGAGCTCAAGGAGACAAACAAAGAAATGAAATCATAGAGATGCAAGCAGAGACACACCTTGGCCCTCATCTTCGCTCAGCATTCAGCAATCGCCAATCTCCAAAAGCAGACCGTGTGCAGTGAAAGGGCAGAGGGGACGCGAACATTCTTATATTAGGGCAGGAAACCCTAAGTGATGGGCCTTAAATGGGCTCAGAAAATAATCAGATGAGCCCATTATGAAACGGCCTGTCCAATGTGTGGTGCCTATTTTGGGTTCCAAGTCCACCACAAAGGGCTAATCGTGATAGGTCATTATGAATTTTTATTTCATTTTTCTCTTAAAGGAAATATAACGATTACTCGATTAGCATGTGACATGTTGGAAAATGAAATAATCATTAATTTATCGTCTCAAGGTAAGTGTGTGCTTTTAATCAATAATCTAGTTGAGTTTAGGCTTTGTAAGGGCCTCCCCCATCTTATCTTAGTGTTAATAATTTAGTCTTGCTATACAATAAGCTCAACAACAAAAAAATTTCTCCTTATTTGCCGCAAATATAGGAACAAATGGAAAATTTCGTATGCTAAGCCTAACCTAGTTAAGTGTTGAAGGTAATCATGAAAGGGTTTAGAGGCTATTAAAGTCTTGCCGTTACATAATCCCATTTTAAAATTATTTATCGAGTTACAATAATGTTAGTATCATCGTGCAATCCTATTTAATTTTCTAATTATTGTGTTACATACACCAATAATTTCACTGCCTTTCAATTACTTTGCCAGTCAAACTTCTCGTGCCAGATGTCGGCATGTGAGTGGCTGGTCAAATTATCGAAGAGGCCCCACTTTGTCAGGACGAAAAAGCCCACATACGAAGAAACACAATTTTTTTTGTTCTTTTCGAAGAAACACAATCTGGAAAAAAAAAAATGATGATATAATTAATCTTATATAATTATAGAATATTATTAATATAAGTGATGCTGATGATTGTTGTCATTGTGTGAAAGGTGTATTCAGTTCAGGCATACAGCAACTGTAAAACTCTCGAACAAAACCGCTGCTTTCTTCTCATTAATTTTTTGTTTTACATGTAGAAAATATTTTTTTGTTTTCGCAAATCCCAATTCGTGTCAAACGGTTCCGCGGAGAGCGTATATATAATACATATTAGTAAAGAAAAAGAAAGACAAGACTTCGAATTTGTTCTCATTTTTCTGTTTGATTTACTCATTTGAATGGGGAAAAAATCGGATTAAGATCGTGCCCATCTCAGGTGAGGTCACAAAGGTGTTACCTTTCTTGATTTTTTGGTGCCCAGTTGGTTTTTCAGCTGCGAAAAAGGTTGTTTCGTTTGTCTTAGTCCTGTTTTTTGCATCATTGTTCTGTCATGATTCGGCTTCGCATGATTTTTATTTATTTCAGCTGTGTTTAATGATTTTATTATGATGGAAAGACTGGCCATGCAAAATGATAGATTGAAGAGTTTGCTTTCTTTTCTATTTTTGTTCCTCTTTTCAATTTCTGGTGTTGGGTATTTGTCAGTGATTGCTTATCGTTGTTGTTGGCTATGCTTTTTTGGATCTCAGTGATTCTCATTGTGTGAAAAGGAAACTCTTGATGCTTTTCTGTGTCTTGCATTACTAAACCGTTGTCCAAGTTGACTAGTTAATGTTATTCTTCCTATGTCCCCATCATCTTGTCCAAGAAATTCTGGTCATTTTCTCTCTTTCTTTTTCCCTCTGTGCAAGCTAAGCTTATATTCTTAATTTTAACTTATGCTGATGTCTTCAAATTTCTTTGCTTGTTCAAATGGTGTCTGCAACTCTTTAAATGATATGGTCCAGTTATTACAAGGTCCCCTTTCATTTATATCCAAAAACTTCCACCCTGTCCATATGCAACCTCACCTGCTGCTAATCTTGATTTAGTTCTTTGTTTCCATCTTACAGTTTAGAATCATTTCTCCAGGATTATAACACCAAGAAAGGCTAGAACAGAACCCATGAACGAGTTTAACGACGATCTCTCTCTATTGGGAGATTGGATGCCTCCAAGCCCTAGTCCTAGATTCTTTTTTTCGTCAACCGCTGGCAATGATGGCACATCAAGTGTTCAAGATTCCGGTAATGGTAATAAAGCCATTGGCGCCGAGGGTTCTAATGGTGTATCCATGGATGCTCAACAGTTTGGCCAATCTCAAGGAAACAACTCAAATGCTGCTGTAGTTGATGCAAAGTTGGGCGCTCGAGGTGGACTCATGGAGAGAATGGCATTGAGGGCTGGCTTCAACGCTCCGAGGTTGAATACAGAAAGCATTAATAAGCCTTCCAATCTTTGTAAGAACGCCGAAGTTCGATCTCCTTGTTTGTCGATTCCTCCTGGACTTAGCCCCACAGCTCTGCTCGAATCTCCTGTTTTCCTTACTAATTCTCTGGTAAGATCTCGAGGGTGATGTTAGACGTTCGAAATTTGTTATTTGCTTGATCTAGAGAAGCCTATCAGACTCTATTAGCTCATTTTTTTGTCTGTATAATTGAGTCAGTACTTATCAGTCTCCTCATTCAGGTCCAACCATCGCCAACGACCGGGAAATTTTCGTTTTTTCTGAGTGGAAATTCAACGACGACTGATGATCAGAACAAGGATAAGGAGAAAAATCTCGAAGATGGTGCACCGTTTGCATTCAAACCTGTCCCGAATCACGATCATTCCCCGATGATGATGCTACGAACGAAGCTAATGTCGAGCACAATAAGGGCAGGGCTCATATCCCAGTAGATGTTACTCCATTTGTTTTCACACCTGTTTCAGAATCAAGCTCACAACCTCAGTTTAATGTCCCAAACAACACATGTAATGGCCCCTCTCTCTCTCTCTCATTATGACATGGGACGATTTACTGGCTGTTACTGCCTATCATCTGAAGTATTTTATGTTCTTACACTGCATTCGATCTCAGGCACTTTCTTCTGGTTTTCCTACTCAGACTTTTCCTGGAAATGGAGTTTCTTTTCCTTCAGATGACTCTCACCTTCATCATATCCCTCAAAACAACGTTATGCCGTTTGACCAGACAACATTCTCCGAACATCGCCTGGAGAACAACCATTTCGGCAGTCTCTCATCGGAGCAGAATCGTAACCACCCTATTGTTATCCACGATGATTCTTCGCCTAAACGCAGATCTAACGGTTTATCAAACGGTGATGGTGATGAGGAGGAGGAGGAACGTGCCACTCGCGGAGCGCATCGTTGAACGACGATGTTGAGGAAGATGAATCAGAATCCAAGCGAAGGTTTATTATTACATCTCATTCACGCATGTATATATTTCGTTTTCGAGAAAATTTCTATGAAAGTATCTGTCTTTTTTGTCGTAGGAGGGTGGAAAGTTACACTGCTGCTGTGGAGATAACTGGGGCCATGAGAGCAATAAGGGAGCCGAGGGTCGTCGTTCAGACGACGAGCGACGTAGACATTCTCGACGATGGCTATCGCTGGCGTAAGTACGGCCAGAAAGTCGTCAAGGGAAATCCTAACCCTAGGTTCGTCGTTTGATTTCATTTTCGGGTCGAAAATTCGAGGGCGAATTTTTCTTTAAAAAAAAAATTGCCTGCCATCCAAAGTATCTCTTTTTTTTTCTGATCACAGGAGTTATTACAAGTGCACGAGCGCGGGCTGCAACGTAAGGAAACACGTGGAGAGGGCTTCCCACGACCTCAAATCCGTAATAACGACTTACGAGGGAAAGCACAACCACGACGTGCCCGCCGCCCGAAACAGCGCCGCCCAAAACTCCCCCGCGGGCCAACAGATGCATCAGACCAACACGGCGGCCCGTTTCGAACGACCTCCACTTATTGGCTCGTTCGCCGGTCCGATGGGCTCGGCGGGCCCACGGTATGGTTTGGGCGGCTCGAGTCAACAACTAAACAACCATGAAGCTATCCAATGCTGTCAGCAGATCACAGTAATTTTCCTATTTGGACATCAACGTGGGACTATGAGTAGCAATAGGCATGAGAGGAATGATGATGATGATGATGCCCAAATCTGAACCTTCGATGATCGAAAATGGCGGTGTGAATGGATATAATGCTAATGGTGGTGGTGCTTCTTCTTCTTCTACTTCACTTCATCATCAGCAGTTCATGACTAGCAGTAGTAGTAGTCGCCTACAGCTTGGAACAGATGTAAATGTTTTCCAATCACTATCATAGAAAGAAAAAATCTCGATATCTTCCTTTCTTTCTTTTTTCTTTGGGCAAAGTACAGTATTACTGCTCTTGGGTTTCGTTGTTCCTATGTTACAAACGTGATTATTATCTTCTGTTCAAGAACTGGCATTAAAAATCACAACTTTACTTTCTTGATTAGTTCGATTGACTTTTGCTGCGACGAATACGAGGGCAGATCACGGAATAATGGGCTGATTCTGGCGGACACGTGGCATCGCGGAATGGCTATGCTCATATCCGTACACGTCATGTCGGGCCCAATCCCATCCCGACAAAGAACAAATTATGCACATAGATTATCTGTTCATAGTTCACTGTCCCACGAGTTGGTGTGTGTATTAAACTAGACAATATCAATCATACTTTTCTTCATCTTACGCCTAAGTGCTATAAATAATAATTTACATATTCTGAATAATTTCATTTAGGTTTCAACTTTCTCAATTTGCGTGCTTACTTGATTAATTATATGCAAGTGGATTTGCATTAAATATTAAATACAGATTTTGCGGTCGTTAAGGTGCCACGCAGGGGAAGATGTCTCTTCGAATAATTAGCGTCCAATTAAAGGAAATTAAATAGAATGCTTTTTTTTTCCTTAATTGTCATTCCTGCGGAAAATGATAGTCAATCGCCGAGCTTATTATTTTTTTTTAAATAAATACGTATACAAACCACTTGTGATATTAATCATGTTTCTTACCACTCTCTCATCCAACTCAAGTTGTTATAAGATCTTAGCCACTTGAAAGTTGTGTCCACTCCGAGTTAAATATATACCCATAGAAGGATTCCGCACATTTCTTCATGATCATTTTTTAGTATTTCTTTAGTGAAAAAGATATTGATGGATTTGTGTTCGCTTTAAAATAACTTCAAATATGGTGTCGTGGATAAATTAATATAAAATTACATTTATAATTGATCGGCCAACCTTTTCTTCCATAACCTTATACAACATTTAAGTAATTGTGACAAAAGTCTTCATGCCGTTCAACCTCCGTAACCGGAAATATGTACGTATTAAATATCATACTATTAAAGAGTAAATTTATTTATGGACTATGGTGCTTCTTGGGATACCTTTATCATCGTAATAAAATCATTTCGTAGTTATCCTATATCAACCAAACATCGATGGACCCCGCAAAGCATTAAAGCTCATTGACGAACCATCAATTTTAAGGAAAAGAAAGATACTCATTGCCCCAAAAACCCATCACACAATTCAAAATTCATGTCCTTCACTTATCCTATTATTATTATTATTATAGAAAATATTTCGAAAATATATTATTATTTTTTTTTGTGTGTGAATGATTTGGGGTTTCTCGGATTTTGACTTCTTGATCATATATAGCTATACCTTCGTTGAAACCCTTTCTCAAGAATCGCAAAAATATTATGTTTATGATGCATGTATCATTGCATGAGTCTATGATGCTTTGATTACGAGGAGAGAAAGCAATATTACCTAAAAAAAGTTGGCTTTTTTATTCATTTCCTTATACTAAACGGAAAAGCAATGTGTAATAAAGGTTCGGAAACCAAACATCTCACTAATTTGAAACATCGGCCCTTGTCAGTTGTCACCACTCACCATAATCACTATTACATAATTATGGAATACAGAATACACAACTTAATTATAATATTATTATTATTTCTCTTATTGTCGCGTAGTTGGAGGAGCCGAGAGGAGAGCTACAGTTGTTTGGCTTTTTGACGTAACTTCACAGAAGGGATAGGTTAAAAAGGACAACTTGCATCAAATGCAAGTACGACATGGGCTGCCATATAATTATTATTGTATAATTATATAGAAAGTAACGTTCGGAACATTGATTAACTTGATCAATTGGATCATGTATCATGTATGGAAGATTATAACTTATAAGTATATAATGCTTTTGGATGCAATATTCAATGTTTAATAACACCTTTTTCTATTGCTCTTCTCGAAACTCACTCATCAAAGATTATGCGTGCAAAACTTCTTTTTTTGGTTGATGCCTCTTTTATCATAGAGAGGTGATGCCATTTTCTTTAACTGTAATAACATTCACACATCTGTAGTGTACCTTTAATCTGATCATTTTTCTTTCTCACCCGTTTATTTCTGTTCTCCTCTATCTCATTCACTGTCTTGTTTCTACCTAATGATGGTACTATGCTAGCCTCTCCTTAGACACATTTTTAGGCCCATTTCTTTGTCTCTCAAGCTAACAGAGCTTCGATCTTGCAAGGTAGTTTGATAAGGTGCGAAAACGATATATTTCTATCTACTTGACTAGCTAGAAGAGTCCGCATCTGGGTTTTTTTTTTTATTTATTTTTTTGTGGGTTTTTTGCTTTCCTTTTCGTTTATATGTATGGGGATATTTTCTGAGGACTAGTTCGAGTCTTTTAAGATTTTCCTCTTCGCTTTTCTGAGATATATGGAAGTCTTCTTTCTTTCTGAGCTTTCAAGCTCTAAATAATCTTGAAGTTATCCTTCTACTGTTCAAGATCGTGATTTTTAAGGTATAAGTCCAACCAGGCTGGTTCTTTGCATTGTTTAGTGTGAATGCAGTTCAAGTTTTATCTTTTTTTTCAAACCCAAAAGCAGAAAGTATGAGTCTTCGTCGTCTTTTTTAATTGTTTTTGGATTTACGTCTCTCGGACCGACTAAAGATTTGATTTCGGGTCTTGGTTTTGTTCCCTTTTCAAGCGATGACTTTGAATTTCATCTCCGTGTTCTTCCATAAATTAAGGTTTCTGATAATCTTCTTACTGGATTCAGATCATGAATCTTTCTACTGTATCCTTTCCTTACATGACGATGACCATGTTCTTGTATTAAGATTGACGAAGCTTGATCACTTGTTTCCCACCTCGAAAAGCTTCTATTCACTCACTTACCTTGTCTTTGCTTGCGCACATAAAATAACGTCTAATAGGGTTTGTTCGTCTCAATAACTTCATCTTTTTTTATTATTTCCTTGCTAAAGCATGCTCTCTAATGAATCTGTCCGCTCATTTTCGTCTCTCTAATAATAAAAGATTACTCACCTCTTCTTTTATCTATTTTTTTGCAGGTTTTTGGTTGAAGGATAGTTTCGATTTGGGAGCTTGACCAGTGAATTGCGTTGAGTTAGAGCAAAGTGAAAAGGAGGCCACTGTTATGCTGAAAGCTAAGCATAGGAAAAGGAGTGGTCTTGTTCTTCCCAGCTAATCAAAACAGTAATCAGCCGTTAAAGCTTGATTCAGGCTTTCTTTTTCAGCAAGGCAATAAACAACTTTCGAACTTGTGCATAAGGTAATGACTTCCTTGGTCATGTTTGTCTCCTTTTTCTCAGGCACGTGACCCACTTCACCCATGTTTTGTGTTTGGGTCTTTTTTTTTTTTTTTCCTTTGATTGGCCAGATTCAAAGTACCAACCGAGTTTATTGGTTTGATTTACCCCTTAATCAAAGGGTTTTCCTTCACATGAACTTATTTCTCCTCTGCTTATTTTAAAGGATGCTACTTTTGCTCATTACCTCTTTGTGTTTTAGGCGACCATGTTGGGAAATTCAGTCATATGAAGTTTTCTCTTTCTTGTAGGGAATACGTCCTCGGCACACGTGGCAAAGTATCAAGAATCAATCACTGGCCATTCTCTTCTCTTCCAATCTGCAGTTTATTCTCAAGCTTGGAGTAAAGGATGTTTTGCCACCATTTGAAGCTCTCGACTGTGTGAAGACTGTTTCTAATATCCCAGCTGATATTACCGTTCAAGATTCTAACACCAATCCGAATTACAATTCTAAGGTTACTTCTTGTTTGAGCAACGATCCCTTCTCTGTTTCCCCGAGCAAACAATGTCGAAAGCTAGCTTCTGATCTTGGAACTATAAAGTCCATCAGATTTGAAGAGGATAAAGAGTATCCGTCAGTCGCAAAACGAGCCCAATCTTGTTCGGAAGCGCGCTTTCTAGTGAAGCTGAGCGACCTTTCTGCGTACAAAAGTCAGCCAAGGACGCCGCCATGAGAACTCGTGTTGTGCTGATGCGACTATGTCTTCGAAAGTATGCCCAGTTTGCAAAACCTTTTCATCTTCTTCTAACACCACGTTGAACGCACATATCGATCGGTGTCTTTCTTTGGGACCTATGAAAAGTTACGGCTGGTTCCAAAGCGATCAAGCATAGAACAGAGCCAGGAAAGACTAGATTGATGGTTGATGTGTACGCCGAGGCGCTACGCTGCACGCTCGAAGATCTTGACCGAAGGAATGGAACAAACTGGGCTTCTGCTCATCGTTTGGAGGCAGATTTGAGCTCTCGAGACAAGGATGATGATGGTGATAAAAGGAATGGCCCGTCTTCCGTGTGTGTCGATTCAACTGGCACAAAGGGTAGGACTTGTCAAAGCTCAGCGATCTTCCATCGAGTGGTAATTCTGCAGATGGCCGCAGTGCGACGAACGGGGGGAAGAAGGAGAAGAACGACAATCTGGGGCGTGGAAATCGTCGCATGAAGAACTTGAGAGTTAAGTCTGGTCTGTGGCAGGCAAGAGATTCGCTCGAGCTGCGTTTGCCTTCATCTGCCCAAAGCCGAAAAAGGAGGGCGAACTCGTCATTTCACTCGCACGATGAACACACGGATCATCCACGTTCGAGAACGACGACAAAGGAAATAAACGATGGTAGTAAGAAGAGTGATGATCGTCCTACGCACCCAACTGATCATAAAGACAGGGACAAAGAAGACTCGTCGGAACTCAAGCGCCTTAAAGATCACCGAAATGATCATACTGAAGCTCGTCTGTCTTCGTATAATGGTTGCAAGGATACGAGAAATCGGCCGTCTGCCAACCATCATCAGAGTAAGAGAATGGGGACAAAGCGCTCGTTCTCGAGGAAGCGTAAGCTATGCTACGTAAGCTCAGATTCAGAAGACGAGGCCATTGCGTTCCAGCCTAAAGACGGTAGAAAAGACGATACTTTTCCAATTTCTACTGAATGTGTTTCCCAGCATAAGGCCGAGCTACCTTTGCAAGGCGGGCAAGAAAGTACTGTTCCTATGAAGAGTAGTAGTAATAATAATTCCTTGGTTGAAATTGCTGATTCGACGATGGCATGGTGGAAATTACAACTACTGCGCGGATATGGATCGTATGCTACCCATACCCGGCCCGCCCGGTTCGTTCTTACCGAGCCCTGGGCGCATGGGCTCGGACGAACTTATTCAGGGAGGAATATCGTCTTCTCTGACCACGTGTTGGCTACCTTATTCGTCCGAAACGAATGTGAAGTGGCTGCGACTAATTCGATTGCGTCGAACTCCGTTGCCGATGGCTCGACCTCGGCTTCTTTTACGGACATGCCGGTGCGGCCCAATCACGTTGTTGTTCGACTGATGGGAAAGGACTTGATAGTAGTCGTGAACGGAGGAGATGAGAATTTTTCGCCTCAGAAAAAGGCACACGGCGGTGATTTCTGAGGCGAATATTCGTCATGGTCAGCGCTTTCCCTTCGCACATAAAACTTTAAACGTCTGATGGTTTGTTTTCTCTGAAGGTTTTTGGGAAAAGATTCTGATATCGATTCGTTGTCAGCGGCATGAAGTTGGAAGGAGGAGGAGGAGAAGATGATGCAACAAGACAAAGATCCATATGGATGGGATGGTGGTTTACTTAGCTAGAGAGTTTGTTGTAGAGTTTATTACATACAGAAGCAAGCGAGTCTTAGTAGTAGTAGGTTTTAGAGAAGCTTTGGGGCTTCACTGTTGTACAATATACTACTTTACTTCCAAGCAAGACAAAGACAAGTTTCTTGGATTGCAGGAATTATGTAAAACTAGAAAAAGATTTCATATATCATTTGTTTCGCTGATGTGATGTAGTAATATTCACGAAAATAAGCGGTATTAAACAGCTAACAAAGTGCGAAAACTACTCACACAAGACAACGTTCAGATCAGATATGATTAGTCTGCAATGCAACTCTCCTCTTGTTTATCCGACCGTCTATTAATTATCCAAGAGTATTCATTTCCAGCGTTCTTCTTCGCCATCATTCAGCTCAATATCTGATGATCGCCTGAGAATTAGGGCATTAGAACCTCTCCTAACAGTATAACCTTCCACCCCAACCCCATTATTGCTTTAAATCCGAGTCATAGTCATTCACGATTAGAGAACACAGCTTGGTCTAAACTCATGGGAAGGACGTCGTCAACTCACACACTCTTCGGGAAAACACTTATTATCAAGTATTTAGATATTCAATATCCTTCTATTGCCAATGGGATCCGTGGCGCAATGGTAGCGCGTCTGACTCCAGATCAGAAGGTTGCGTGTTCGATTCACGTCGGGTTCAAAATCCCCCGAAAATGCGGATTCAAATTTTTATTGTTCAAAGTAATGGCCATTGATTTCAAAATTAAATGGGCCATTGATAAATTTCTCAACGCGTTGAGACCCAACAATACTAAATGTTGAATCAACCAACGGGCTCTTTAAAGCCCATAAGGAGATGGGTACATGCCTACTAAGACCATCTAAACAAACGCCATTTTATCTGCATGGAGCTTCAGCTCATATTTATGTAGAAACACTGCATAATTATTCATTACATCTCTAGTTCTTGGTGGATGCAGATTGTAGCTAACGTAACTTGTTAATTTATTACAGGTGTCGGGCCAAAAAATCATGGCCGTCGACAACACTCACGGGAGACAAAAACCAAGAATCTAACCCAAGCGATTTGCTGCCGTCTTGCCACAGCACGTCAACCTTGGCCTTCGTCTTTACGATGACAGCAAACTGTTGAACGTCAGAATCACTGATGCTCGTAGCCTGAGCTGTCATGCGCTGCCCTTCGATCAGCCCAGGAAACGAACATTTCGAGAATCACTTTCGACTCGAAGAACACACCAATCGCCAAGCTGCCAATTTGTGGAGCAAAAGCCTGGCAAAGAAGTCCCTTTGTACCGTCGTCGAACTGTATGGTCAAATGATCGATAATCTTTTCGACCTTCCCAAGATAAGCCCGCTTATTACATAATCTCCAACTGAGACAGAGCGTAGTTAATGGAGGTCTTTGGAAACGTGGAGATGATATGCCAAAGGAGGTTTGCACGTGGGGTGATAGCGCGAGTTTTTCGACTCAGATATGCCAAAGGAGGTTTGCCCAAGAATGGACCACAAAGATCCACCTATAGGAAGGAATGATGACTAGAAAATTTTCAAGAAGATAAAGAGGAGCTAAAACTTTGGCAAATGGGATTTGCCTGAGAGTATTTTTAGGTACATATAAGAAGGTGAAGGCCAAGGATCGTTTGACGATGCTAATGAAGTTTCTGAAAATAAGAAGTCGGTAACGTTTTGCAAGTCAGGCGTCGACATTGTATGTAATGCATCATAATCTTAACAAAAGCCCTGCAAGTGAATGAACAACTAACTAGTCAAGAGCAGTTAAGTGCATCCATATAAGTGAAAACTTTTCAATCTCAGAATTTCTGGTGCATAAGAGTATCGTAATTTCAGAAAAAAGGGATGATTTTGACCCCAGCCTCAATTGTTTTCAAGTCGAGCAATTTTTTTGGACCCATTTGTTTCTGACTCAAATCAAAAGCAACGATCAACACACACATACACGCAAAAAGGACAAATTTTTTAAGAGGCCACGAAGAAACTCTCCAAATCCCTTGTGCACATGCCATTTTCGAACCTCTTTAAAACATATAAAATCGAAACTTTCTTTCGCTTCTTTACTTAATCTTTCTAAGATCTCCAACCCAGGAAAGAAAACCCCTTACGACAGCGTAAGCTCGTGTTTCTAAGTGTGCGTGTGAGTGGATTATATGTGCATCCGTTACAAGAATATTCCACAGTATCTATTCTTCAGTCATCGCTCATTCATCTCTTGGCGCATGTTTTCTGTTAATAGTTAATTTTGATCAGCTGCCTATTCTCTAATCTCTACTAAAGGGGCCAAATTATTATTTTAGTTACGCGTTTTTGTTTTTAGGTCATTATGTTTGATAATTGCAAAGTAGGTTACTAACTATATTTATCAAACAAATTTGAGTCTCCCTCTCATTTTTTGGTCACTAAGTATACATGTTTTCGATTTTGGATCACTATGTTTTTATGAATGCGAAAATGGATTTAATATAGCGACCCAAAAACTTAAAACACGTATACTTAGTGACCCAAAATTGAAAACACGTATACTTAGTGACCCAAAAATAACAGGGTGGCCCGAATTTGTTTTTAACATACGTAGTTAGTGACCTATTTTTGCCATTATAGACAATAGTGATAAAAAAACGAAAACATATGAACTTAATCACCTAAAATTATATTTGGCCCTACTAAAGGCAACTTTGCTATTAAATTGAGCTAAATAGTCATCACTCATTCACTAAGATGCATTTGGCATATTCTTTCTTTTTGATTACACGTGTTGAATTGAATAATAAGAAATCGTGACGAACCTGACACCAAGCACTTACTCAGTTGTAAATTGTAATGAAAACAACAATGTTTTATTACCTTTTTCTGACCATCGAAAGTGACAAACTCCTTTCTTTCTCCTGCAACATTCTGACTCGATTATATTTGTTGATTATAAGTGACGAGTGACGACACAATTTATTAATATTATTTCTCAATTCAAGAAAAAAACGCATTGAAAACTAATATTATTATTAGCCATCAAAAATATCTTTTTTTTTTTTATAGATATCACGAAGCACAATTTTTCCTATATCCCTGAATATTCGAAGATGATGGAATAAAGTATCGTGCAGCAGCAGTAAGCACTACGATTTATTTATTTTATTTAGTCAATGAGTGAGCACTTCACCAATAAGATAAATGAAATGCTACTTAATTGATATTTAATGGGAAGTGTAGGAACTGTATATTATGACAAGAATCCATTAAAGAGTTCGATTGCAGTTCGATTGCCAACCAAACTAATATCATCCAACTAAATAACAATATTAGAGAGTCGCTGGCAGCGATTTCTCCACACAAAGTGAATGAAGTCAATAACCACTACGACGTAAACATACGATTTTTTTTCAATGCATAGTTGGGATTTGTGAATAACGTGCCCCAACCGAGAAAGATTTGATGCTTAACCAAAGTTTACAATAAGAGGCAATGGTCATATGATGAAAAATTTCACTAATAAGCTGTTTTCTCAGGTGATAAGAATGCAAAACAAGAACGTGACGACAACTTAAATCACATGGGACTTTACAATTATAGAATCACATCGCAATGAGAATTGATATATCATATGTCGCATGTCTATTTGTCTATTAATAATATCTAAAGAGATTTGATTTAACGTAAAATGCATTAGTCGCGTATTTATCAATCTCAAGGCTAAGAAGATATGAACTGCTGACTCTAATCTGACTCAGCATATACATACACTATACTTACAACCTCATATGTTCTTCATCCAACATTTTTTTTTATTTTTTTTTATTTTTTCATCTGCCATAATAACATTTTTTTTCCATTTATCAATCATTGATTATTTTGGGTGGGCATCAATAATTGAATTATTTACCGTAATTATATACTTCGGTTTTAATCAATTCCAATCATTCGTGCTATTTTTTTTTCAATTTCCTTTATTTGAGAGGAAAAAGGAACAGAAAAGAATATCCATATAGAACTCCTCCTTGCGATTCAGGTATAATTGTTCGGATTCGTAAATCAAGTCTGAATCTTGCCGGGCGGGAGGAAGTAAAAATCGTATCTTTATGAGATCGTGGAATCTTTGGGGCATGTGGTTTTGAGAGGTGAATTATCTTGGCACCTTTTTCGAATCAATGCATAGATGAATCAATGTTCGTCATGTTTCGATTCGATTTTGTTTCATTTCATTACCCATGTGGTTATTATGACTCCGATGTTTCCCTTGCCCGCAATTGAACACTTGGTCATCTCCAACTTCAGCTAGTCTGGTCTAAATTTGATTGAATTGGTGGTAAATTGCGTTTAATTTTGGGCTTTTAGGGATCCCTTTTGCTATTCAAATGCGCAGAGTAGATTGACACGTTTAAGATGTAAGCAAATAGGTTCTTTACTGTATTCATTGTGTAGCTCTATTTGCAGGAAATATGAAAAAAGAAGGTTTGATAGCAATTCTATGGACATCTATGCAAAACAAGCATGCTTCTCAAATTCCATAAGATATCTTATCTTTTTCCAGGATTGCATACACATGAACTTCACATTCCATATTCAGTGCCAATCAGCAGAAGATGCCATTTATGCTTTGAGCTATATTAAAAATGTTACTCAGTTACAATGATTTTATGTCTGGTATTTCTGAACATTTCAAAGGGTATTAATACTATACTCCGTTAACGTAATGATATGTAGTGCTTTGGATGCTGAAACGATCATGGTGCAGTTCTTGGATGGAGTGAAGCAGCTGCTTTCGGCTGTCGTGAATTGCTGTGATTCTGAAGCATACAAGCAACCGAGGGGCCTTGAAAAACCCGAAACTCTAGCTAGAGAAACAGTTTGTACGTCTCCTTATCGATTTTCCTTTTTGAAAATAAAGCCTGAATAATGTACGTGTTGGCTTCCATACTTCAATAATGCAGTTAGCGTTAGTGAAATAGAAGCCTTATATGAACTATTCAAGAAGATCAGCAGTGCTGTGATTGACGATGGGCTGATTAACAAGGTAATGTAAATTGTGATTTTGTCGATCGATCTCAGGTCAGTTTTTCTCAGTTACTTTTCGGCATATCTTTCCAGGAAGAGTTTCAGCTTGCGTTATTTAAGACGAACAAGAAGGAGAGTCTATTTGCTGACAGGGTTAGATTAGATACCGTTCTTACATGCCATGTATTGATTATGTTCGTTCTTGATTAACCTGAGAAAGTCAACGATTTGATCTCTTCACAATCTGAAGGTATTCGATCTGTTCGATACGAAGCACAATGGGATATTAGACTTTGCAGAGTTTGCTCGTGCCCTTTCGGTTTTTCATCCCAATGCCCCGATTGATCAGAAGATCGAGTGTAAGTATCACATCTTTCTTTCTCTTCACGAAATTGCCCGTCAAGTTTCTAACATATAGCTAGAAAAGTTTGACCTTTATCTTGATTCTTTCACTCAAACCTTGCAAAGGCTTAACTGTTTACAATTGCAGTTTCTTTTCAATTATATGATCTCAAGCAACAAGGGTTCATAGAACGGCAGGAGGTACTTGCACTTTTTTTTTTTTCCGCAAAAATGTCCAAGAAAATTAAATTCTTTGGCTAATCGATAATCCAAGATGCAATTTTTTTGTGTAGGTAAAGCAAATGGTTGTTGCGACTCTGGCCGAATCTGGCATGAACCTCTCTGATGATGATGTAATAGAGATCATCATCGATAAGGTGACGACGAATATCAAATTCTCTTACGTGCGTACATACATTATTTTCTCATTATCATTCTTTCATGATATTTGTTTTTTCAAAAATTTTTCTCAGACATTCGAGGAAGCAGACACCAAGCACGACGGTAAAATCGACAAAGAAGAATGGAGAAGCCTTGTGATGCAACATCCATCCCTCTTAAAGAACATGACACTTCAATACCTCAAGTGAGTATATTCTCATTACACGCTTTTTTTTTCGTCCGAGGCTTTTTTGCTTATATATTATTACGTGTGTGTTATTTCGAATAGGGATATCACCACCACATTCCCGAGTTTTGTATTTCATTCGCAAGTCGACGATACGTGAGACATATATACTGAAACAAATACCGTCGAAGAAAAAAAAAAAAAAAAAAAAATTGTCGGACCATATATAGGCGTGGTTTTATTTCATTTGTGCTGCGTACAAGTTCAGCTCTTAAGGAAGAAAAAAAAAGGTAAAGCTCGGCCCACAGTGGATGGAAGAAAAGCCGCAAAAATGCTGACTGTTTGTTTATCGTTTGGTATTTATTTTCCCAGTTTAACAAACATACACTTTGAACTCTATTTACTGCAATAAATTCTTAGCTTTGTTGATGTTTATTATAATTGTATTTGTTTCACATTTTCTTAATATGTTAGGTTTTGGCTTTTGCACTGTTTTGCTTGAGGTTTTATGTGCAAGTGTTTCTCACCTTAATTATCGGCGTGGTTTAATAGCTGGGAATTATAATTTGTGTTCGTTTGTGATTTCGTACTATCCATTTATATTCTAAGACGTCGTTATACAATTCATCAAAACCTAATGAAAACGTAATCACATGTGACCTTTATATTTAATACGCCGTTGAAATATTCCATGCTGAATGTTGAAGAATAGAAGTTTCTCATTCTACATATATATAACCCTTCGCTGATTGTAGAGAGGATTAATTTAATCACCCACAATTAATTCTAATACAAGAAAATTAATGCTGGAGAGTGTACGTGAAGGCGACGGCATCTTATGTGCACTGATCTGTAATTAATTGTTTACTATTTTAACCATTAAAAATAATATTAAAAATAGTTATTTAACTTGATGAGTTTCAAAATCAACTGAGCAGAGCACCGTGTTTGACCACTTGCGTATGGAGTATGAAATCCATTTTGGCTCTGAAATAAAAGAAGCAGTCATTACACTTCGCGGACTTTAAGGATATTTTGCTGTACTTTTTCTTCGCGATTTTCGTCACCAGATTTTTTTTCTTACGAAATATATAACGATGCATATACAATGATTAAACCAGAAATGTGAAAGAAAATGACGATATATAGTTTCTTGTTTCTTCTATATATAACAAGCTCCTTTTTCGGATAATGGGAAAATGTAGGTCGACTTCACTAGTAGACTAAATTCCATTGGGACAGAAACAAATGGAAGTCGCCGATTTTCTACAAGAAATTGCGGAGAATATCTATATGATGAAATTGAAAAAAAAAAGTTAAATTCTTGTTTTGACTCCCACTCGCACGAAAACAATTATCAACAAAACGATGTTATATTTATTTATGTAATAAGTTGACTGTGGTGCAGATATTCATCAAATATATGCGGCGAATTATCGAATGATAGTTTCCCATTCAAAGAACACTTTCCATATGTCTCTTTGTATCCTTCTTCAAATTTCAACTGCCAAAGAGACAGATAATCAACCACACCCACAGATAGCATGGATTTAATATTATTATATATACTTGTGTTTTTTTTTTTTTGAAACACAGTGTATATGATATTGTTCGTCATATGCAATATGCGACTATAAAAGCAAGTGGGCTAGCTAGCAAGTAACAAGCAAGCAATAGCTCAAAACTTCACCTTCACATTACTATTAATAATATATATATACATATATTCGTCTCTCTTCCAAGTTGAACCGTCCTCCCTTTTTAACAGCACTCGAATTCTGTGCTATCTCCAATCACTTTCTCCTTTGTCTTTTCCTTTTGGGCAAACCAGAGAAAGAAAAAGAAAACCCTATTTCAGAAACAAGGTTTGCCTCTTTTTTACTTCTCGTCTTCTTCTTGCATGACTTTCATTTTCTTGTTTTCTGTTGTCTACTGTTCTCACCATCTCTATCGTGTGTTTCCTTCTTTACAACGAATTAGAAAAAAAAAAAAAAAAACCTTTTGCTGATGTATGAACGGAGATGATACAGCTATATGAGCTTCTTTAAAGTTATATCAATATCTTTCGTTTTTGAGTATTGTCTCTAAAAAGCTATGATAAAATGCCGAACTATAGCAGCAAATCCTCAAGCTTTAATGATAATATCTAGGGTTTTCATCATGGCATGGCTTTAGGCATGCAGATTAATTAGATCAGCCTTCATGGTTCATACATATATATTTCTTTTTAATTTACACTCAGCATGGTTACTAACAAAAATTGATTTCTACGAGCAATAAGATCACGAGTTATAAGTAACATGATGCAGCATAGTAAGCTTATATTGCAGTTTGCACCCTTTAATTCCATACACACACAATTATCGAGTTACAGGTTTTTTCTTCCACATGGATATTTTTTCATTTGATTAATAGTTTCTTTTCTTTAAGATAAAAACAACGCAAAATCTATGGCTGGAAATGGGAAGTTATCTGTGCCGCCAGGGTTTCGATTCCATCCCACAGATGAGGAACTGCTGTGTTATTACCTGAGAAAGAAGGTTTCTTACGAACCCATCGACTTGGATGTCATAAGAGAAGTTGATCTCAACAACCTTGAGCCATGGGACTTCAAAGGTAATTAGCCACACATCATCTCTCTATCTTATATATCCTTCTATGATACATACTCTTCTAAATATATATATATATATATATATATATATATATATATATATAGTATTTGAACATTATATGAACGATACGGCACACAGCTTAAAGTCAAATCAAATATAAATGTTCATTAGTGATGGACATAGTTTACAAGTTAATGTTTCTCGGGGATGAAGCGAATATTTATTATGACACCGTCACAAGATCCCATGAACTCTTCATTGTTTAAATTTCTTCCCAGGAACTCACAAATCTCATTCAATCCAAGATTCTGAGTTCACCAACATAAAAAGATTCTTCTTCTATACATGCTTATATTGCTCCTATATACACATAAATATACTTCCTCCGTCCCATTTAATTCTTCCCAAATATTAGTGGGCAGGGAGATTAAGAAATTACATGATTTTAATATTATAATACACTTTTAAGGTATGAAGAGAGAAAACTTATTAGTGGGCACGCAAATTAAGAAGTCTTTTTTAATATAAATGGTGTAATTAGTTTAATTATTTGAATAATTTTTTACCAAAATGGAAATGGAAAGAATTATGTGGGACGCCCGAAATAGAAAGATGAGAAGAAATAAGTAGGACGGAGGTAGTAGTGTATATATGTTATATATGATGTCTTTATACCCACAGATGTATGTGGAATTGGGTCGGGCCCACAAGACGAATGGTACTTGTTCAGCCACAAGGACAAAAAGTACCCGAGCGGGACCCGAACAAATAGGGCCACGAAGGCGGGTTTCTGGAAGGCGACGGGCCGGGACAAAGCCATTCACGGCCACCACCTTAGTTATAATTCGAGGCGAATAGGGATGAGAAAAACCCTAGTTTTCTACACTGGCCGAGCGCCCCATGGCCAAAAGACCGAGTGGATCATGCACGAGTATCGCTTATCGGACGACCACGAAAACGAGGCCAGCAACAATCGCAGCATCATCCAAGTACTCATACAACTGCATGCTCTTTTTTGTAATAAATAAGAATGTGTTGTTACTAACGTAGGCCCGTTATTGCATCATTTTGAATGAAAGGCGCAGGAAGATGGATGGGTTGTCTGCAGAGTATTTACGAAGAAGAACCACTCGAGAGGCTATAACCATCGACCCCAGTTCGAACAAGAAGAGAAAGCAGCTATGGCAGCTTTTAATAATAATGATTATTCTTGCATTTTGGAGCAGTCGAAGCTTGATGACAGCAACAGACACAATTATGTCTCGATCATCTGCCTCGACTGCTCAGTCCTGACGAATCAGCGATCAATACTTCTTATCAGCTGTTACCACTTCCGTTGAGCAGTAATAACGTTGGCGATGATGATCTCCTCAGTTCGCAGATCAGTCTATCGAAGTTAACTGCAGCAGCAAATGCTTATATTACCGTTGGATCTTCATCGGGGAGTAACGATTGGGCTTTCCTCGACAAGCTGTTGGCTATGCCTCAGACCATGGATCAGCTTATTAGCAAGAACAACAGTCAGTTTTCGCAGGCTTTGGATTTGGCTCAATCTGCTCGGAGATTCTCATCGTTCCCTTCCTATCAAGGTTTTGAATCAGATTTTTACAGATGTTCCAAGTAAAAATTCAATTTTCTTCTGTGTGAGAAGAAATTTATGTGATGTCCTCCCCTGGTGGCTAAACCTGGGATCATATTTCAGACTAAGATGAATGTGAAGTGCAGAAAATTCAAGAATTAACTACTTGTATTACTGAAAAGCTATCTTCGGTGTTTCGATACAGTAGTTCAAACAATTCAACATGAATTTTTGAACACTATGAGATCGATGAATGTTTCGTGATGATATTGAATTAAACTCGAGTTTTCGCATATAGGGTAGATGTACGCGAGCTAACAGCAGCATTATACGTAGTAGCATTGAACAGCTAACGCAACCAAGAATCCCAAAAGGCGCCGGCGAAAACTTCAGTTTCTGTGTGGCCGACTGTTTCTTTCAACGGCGCACGAACAAACATGGAATTTTCGGAACGTCCATTGACATCAGATACTGCTTTGCTAACAGACCTCTGAGACTTTCCGTTGGGCTTCAGTAAAGCGGGAGATCTTTTCTGCTGTTTTTCAGGTAATAAGCTCTCATCTTCTACGTCTAAGTCTTCTTCTACCATTTCTGAAGGCTCTCTACAGAAAGAATCGATCGTATCTATGGAATCATTTCTTGAAGAGGTTGGAAGTGGTGTAGTTCTATGGATGAACTTGTTAATCTCTTTTGCGTGAATGCCTACTTCCCTTCTAACGCCCTGCAAAAAACAAACAAAAAAAAAGGATCCACGGTAATAACCACAGTGTGATGCTAATGTTTCTGCACAATGGTAATAACGTAGTAGAAGGAGCATTTTAATAGTTTCCTCAGCAACTATGGTCTTCCTCTGTTTCAATCTCATAGACTCCATTATCCACCAGGCAATACATGGGAGACATGTTTCTACAAGTTACGTTTCGTATTTGATTCAAAAAACTCGATTTTGATTTTGTCGATTATTGTTCGCCGACTACAGGACAGAACATCCGAGGATGAATTATCACGACCAGTAATCTTCCATCGAAAATCCACCGATTTTCAACAATCGAAGCAGAATTGAACTCAAACCTGTGCATCGTACATGATGAGGGTGGCGTAAACTACGGATAGACCAAATATCGAATCAGAAAATCCCCTGACACAAAAAAAAAAACAAGTAATTTAATCTGCTTATAATCAGAATCCCAGAAAAAAAATGGAAAGACATAAGTAAGTTACAGTAAAAAGAACAGAGCATCATATAAAGAATCTTAAACCAACCTCTCGAGGGCAAGTGATGTTGCAGTTGCGACAACTGCCTAAAGAACATTGATCAAGAACAAGACGGCATTTGATGAGATTATTAGCCATTCTATTCATAATCAAAGCAAAATATACATAGCAGAAAACCTAAAATGATTACAGAAGAATGTGTGGAAGGAAAGCTTCCAGGTTGAATAGTAGCCCTCAGATCAAATTTCTTCCCATACAATATCGTTGACGTAAAAGGTTTCGCCAATTGTCCGATTGCTGCCGATACAGCTGCGGATACAATAACCTACACGCACACACACAAAGAAAAGCAAATATTACAAAAAATGATAAAAAAAAAAAAGATAGCTCATTTTAATCCAGAACTAATCACCCACTTGCAAGACAAGGACAATATCAAACCTTGTTATGGAGAACATCGGCAAAATCGCTGATCGCAACGTTGGGACAAGTGAGCGCAGAAACGCAGTGAAGGGTCTTCTGAGGAGTACAGCACTTTTTTCTGAAGGAGAGAGTGAAATTATTTCTGTTTCCTACGAATGTATTGTTGGGAAAGTAGTGAATTTGGAGTAGCATCTTCTGGGCTCGTCTGATTCTTACTAGTTCTAGCTAGATACGCTTCATCGTACTAAAAAACAAAGGGTTTTCAAACACAGCTTAAAAAGGTTAAGCCTTTAACATCTTGGGATATTTTCATTTTATTATTGATTGGCCTTATATTATTGATTAGGAAAAGCCGACTACTTCCGATAAGTTTTTAATGTAAATATATACCTAATCAAAGCATACGACGGCTGGTCAACGCCGCCTCGGAGAATCTTTATGGTTACTGCTTAGCACATCTTCATAGAATCATAGTTAGTACTTCATAAGTAAGTAGTTGGGCATGAATTTGGTATTATTTATTTCTGCACAGTAATAGATAAACAAGCTCGAAAAGCTCGAGTTTTTATTACTTCAAACCGAATCACAAGCTTCAGAACCAAATATGCTCTAGTTTCAAGTACAAGCCATCATCTGCAAAGTTAGTTATACACCAATTTATTCAGAGCAGTCTCCAAGATTGATGTCCGATGGCATTCATTATTACCAAATATGCAAGAGATGTTACAAATCACAAGTTGGCCCTTTTAGGCAGCCTACTCCTCAGTTCTCGGGCGACGGCATTGATGAACTCTTCGGTGTTCAAATACTGAGCCCTCGTCACCCTGAGAACAGAAAAGAACTCGGGTAAAATCAATCCCACAAATAATTCTAACAGGGCAAGAAAATAAACCGAAAAAGATACTATCTTTACTTGGGTCCATGAAGAAGAAGGGCGAGATCTTTGGTCATCTTCCCAGCCTCGACGCACGCGATGCAAGCAGATTCTAATTTCTGGGTAAAATTCAAGAGCGGAGGATTGTTGTCTAACTTAGCCCTGTGTGCGAGCCCACGTGTCCAGGCGAAGATCGAGGCTATGCTGTTAGTGCTAGTTTCCCCTCCTTTCTTATGTACACGGTAATGGCGTGTCACAGTTCCATGTGCTGCCTCGGCCTCGATTGTCTTTCCATCGGGGCATATGAGTACCGATGTCATCAGCCCTAACGATCCAAATCCTATGTTGAAAGAAGAACAAGACTCGTTTAAGTACGAATAGAGATGGAAATGGTAAAAAAAAAGGGACCAAACCTTGGGCTAGGAAATCGCTTTGAACATCACCGTCGTAGTTTTTGCAAGCCCAGACGTAACCTCCTTCGCTTTTTAAAGCGTAAGCAACCATATCATCTATTAGACGGTGTTCGTACCTGTTATAAAGCCCATAGATGAGTTCAAATTACTTTCTTACGTTTTTTTATACATATGCAAGGAAAGGTCTTTCTTACCATATCCCAGCAGACTCAAACTTGGACCGCCATTCTCTTTCGTAAACTTCTTGAAAGATGTCCATGAATCTATCAGCAATGAAACAGAGCCAAGCAGATGGTGAGAGCCAAAATTGCTTTTGAGAAGAAAAAAAGTAGACATAAAAGAAGACTTTGTACCTTCCATCGTACTTCTTAAGGATTGTATTCTTGGTACTGAGATATAGAGGCCACCTTTTCTGGTAAGCCATGTTCATCGAGGCCTCTGCAAAGGCTCTGATTGACTAGCAAGTGAATTTTATCGAAAATCATTCAGTTTCTCACTAATTACTAATGGTAGCTAATAATCGCAGAGAATGTATCAGTCTATCGTATTCAAACCTCATCGGTGTTGTACATGGACAGAGCAACCCCGCCCGAGCCTGTGAAATTGTAAACTTCGAGCTCCGTACTCTTGTCAGCTCCATTTGGCACTGTAATGAAGGTGATACATTGTTGTCTTAAGTCAAGACAACTAGATGAAAGGATATTAAAACTAAGATGTAATAATAATTGGATTTTCAAGTATACCAAACACCATCTTAAGCTTCCCAGGTCCTTGAGTGACTATATCTGTAGCTCGATACTGGTCACCGAAAGCATGCCTCCCAATGCATATTGGCTTGGTCCAACCTAAATTATTCACCATAATTATTACTTCAATATCAGTTTGTTGTCGCTTATGGTAAAAAAAAAAAAATGCACCTGTGACAAGTCGGGGAATATTCTTGCATATGATTGGTTCTCTAAATACCGTCCCTTCAAAGAGCGAAAGAATCGCATTTGAAATCCCAATTCTCAATCAGCTATAAAACGACTAAACTATGACATTCGGATAGTTTGCAACCATTTAAGATGTTTCGGATGGTTCCATTTGGGCTCTTCCACATATTTCTCAAGTTGAACTCTTTCACTCGCGACTCATCTATCCAATTCCAATAAGCCAAAAGATACAGAGAAATATCAACAAAAGAGCACAAAAAGGCCAGTCGTTTATGGTCTGATAAATACCTGGTGTGATTGTTGCACATTTTATTGCAACATTGTACCTATTATCCAAAACGAAATTTCACCGATGGATTATCAAAAGACTCTATATAGGGTACCAATTACCCAGCAAGAAAAGTATAATGGATACGAAAAAAAAGAAAAACGTACTTGAGAGTTGCTTCTGCACTTTCAATCGTTACTCGATCATTGGTAGCATCGCGATGAGGAAGGCCAAGATCGAAATACTTTATGTCTAGCTCCAGGAAAGGCAATATAAGCTGTAGATTGTGAAAAATCGTCAGCAAGCTATCAGAGTAGTATCTTTGTTCAACAACGAAGACAAGCTCTTACCTTTTCTTTGATCATTTTCCATATCACTCGAGTCATTTCATCACCTACATCGAAGTCTTTGTCAATGATACTTGTAAACAGCAATAAAAGATATCATCGGTCGTAAACCAGAAAGAAACATGATTAGCATCATCTATTAGATGAAGCATAGTCAAGGTTGCAGAATCACTTGCTCGAAAAATCAAGAATCAAAAAGAAAGAAACTCTTTTTTATCTTTTTTTTTTCCTGTTCGAAGATTGAGCCAGGCGTGCGAACTCAAGTAACAACACAAAAACACTTCTCCGATTACATAAACCTCAAAACGAGAGCAAAAATAGATAGATAAATAAACAGAAAGAATTTAGAATCAACGGGAAAAGAGCCAACACTAGTAAAACAGAAAAACAGTAACGATCATCGAGAATCACCGTCCATCTCAACGATGGGTTTATCGACTTTGATCTTCTCGAAAGCCATAGCTCAACCGTACGCTGCCGAATCTTGCTTCGCAGTTAGGTGGGCAATAAACTGAGAGCTGTGACGAAAGAGATTGAATTAGTGTCTGAATTTCGTTAGGATTTCAAAGTTGGGTTCTTGATTGGTGTGAATAATGATGGCCGGTTGGCTTTGTTTTGTTGGAATCGAAGCATTAACACCGATATAACAAATAAAAGTCAATTTATTTTCATTGCATCTTTTCCTTAAATAAATGTGCCAGCTTGTTTCCACGTGGGAAAATACATTTTTTTGTCAGAATTTTCTGTAATATCAAACAAACTCATGTAAAGCTGAAATCTTTATCCTATTTGAGAGTTCCCAATCAAAATTCTATTACAATCACAGAGTCTCCTCTCCTGTTAGAAATGGCCGCCACTTTCACCAGAAACCATTGCTCGAGGGGCACTGTTACATAGTTTGCTAAAGGCTGTTACAGACTGAAACATCAACATTTGCTGCACTTCTCTGATTTCTGATCTCTAAGTGTGGCCCTTACTCATATTCATAGGTTATTGTAATGAAATGTTGTTCTGTAGCTGTAGCATATGGAAAAGGTGAATGGGGGACTCGGAATAATGGCACCTTGAGAAAATTTGGAATATGCCGAAGCCAATTCAAATTCATGGATGGCTTCATTTCATATCCTGCCATCTGATGAAAACATCATGACAACATTTTTTATGTTCTTTGATTCACCCAATGCACGCTATATAACGAACTTGGGCAGAGTGCAGAGAATTCCCAGGTGTCTTCGTTGGCTGGCGAGCAGAGAAGAGAGCCACCCTTGTGAGCCGAGCTTGTGGAGCCGCTGTTCCATCACACGAGCCGAGGCTGGCTCGTCGAATAGGTTCGTGGCTCATGTGATGGAACAGCGGCTCCACGTGCTATGGTCCATGTGTATAAAGGAAGGATCACTCATAAACCTTGTCTACAGAAATGCACATTCAAGTTCTCTGTGTAGAGAAGTACAAATCTTTGATCTCAATCGTTATTTACACAGCAAAATTTCCATCAAGAACAGCAATTTTCACCTGGGATTCTATACACATATGTAACATGTAAAACAGGGGATACTTGTATATATAAATATATCGCATACCCTGCTATTAACATGCAGCCAAACAATCTCGAGGAATCGTCAAACTCTCACGATCGTCCAATGTTTCTCTCACTGCCCTATAGAGCTCGATCCATGTTGATGATTGACTATCCATGGGGCCCCACAAGAATGTGGGATTTGGGCTCGCGGGACAAGCAGCAACCAAGTCCAAAACCGAAGGTTTCAACGTCTGAGGGAAATTGAAAGCTAAGTTGTCGACTTAGTGCTCGTTATATTTTACCGTTCCTATCGGTAAAATATACCGAGACGTGCCTTGGAACTGCCCTTTTGCTTCCCGAGGTACCCGAGGAACGCCCCTCAAGTTCCATCATATCAGAATCACATTCTCAGAAGGTTGCCAAATTCGCAATACTTCCATTGATACCTCTCTGCACAGAACCTTACCGTGAAACCTTATGGCCCAGATTATTGCTTGTAGTTTTCGATTCCAGCGAAGGTGTTTAAAGGGTCCCTAAAAGTTATGTCATCCCTGCCGATCAATCACAAACAGAAAAATCTACCACAGCTGACTACACTTCGTCGTATACTTTCTCTACTTAAGAAATCCAAATACTCAATTTTGGTTGTCAAATTCAGCTCAAGCTTGAGTTAACAGCTGTCAAGAACTCAAAGAAACAAAGAGCTAAAGGGGTACCTGTAAATATCATAATCAAGGTCTTTGGTAAAGAATAACGGAAGGGTCCTCACGGCTACGCCTAAATTGACATAAAAATCGTTTCTTTGGTTCACATTCGAAACACGGCTCTTCGGAGGTGGCTCGAGCTTGGTCTGAGGCGAAGCAGTAGACACAGAAGCTGCTGACGTGGCCGCAGGTGGATTAATCTGCAAGGCGGCTTTCTCCTTCTGCGGAACGATGGTTTGCGAAAGATTTGTTAGAATGTAAGCCATTTGTTTAGTATCGTTGAAGTGGGTTCATCAGAGAAGAGTAAAAAAGTTTGATCTTTGCGTTGGGTTTTGTGAAAGATAATTGGAAACAGATGTATTGAATTTGAGTGGCTTGGAAGAACGTGGCCAAGAATTCAAGTTCCAAATATATATAATAAAGTTTTTTATTAATCGTTCAAGTGATTTGCTCACACAATTTTCAAACTATAATTTACTCGAAACTCACTTTAAACCATTTATTATTATTCTATTTTCTCCATCATAGGCATATAAATTCTCCTACTAGAAAGAGATTTCTTTCTTTCCACCAGGGCTCGGCGCTTGACTATGGAGAATTCCACGGCGGCAACGAAAGCCAGGCCGGCCACAGCCACCGCTAGGCGGACCGCCACTGGGCGGCGCCTGAACACCTGCTGGCGGCTGCTGATCACCACCTCCGGCGTCTCCGCCTTGGCCTTCACCTGGGTTGCCACCTTCAGGTGGTCCCTGACCTGGGTCGCCGCCACCTCCTTCACCTGGACCGCCACCTTCAGGCGGACCCTGCCCAGGGTCTCCGCCGCCACCTTGCCCTGGGTTTCCACCTTCCGGCGGACCCTGGCCATGATCGCCGCCTCCTTGCCCTGGGTTGCCACCTTCAGGCGGACCCTGACCTGGGTCTCCGCCACCGCCTTGACCTGGTTCCCCACCTTCAGGTGGTCCCTGGCCTGGACCGCCGCCTGCCCCTCCTCCTCCGCCACCTCCGCCGCCGGAACCACCACTTCCGCCACCACCTCCGCCGCCGGAACCGCCGCCGCCGCCGCCACCCACCCCACAATCTTTGGAGCAGATACACTTGAAAAGCTTGCACCTTCCATTCATGAACCCTTCTTTCTCGCAAATAGAATCACAGTTGCGGTCTTTGAAGCACAGCCCTGCGAAGAGCTTACTCGGAGTCTCACATATCGATGCTTCACTCGGAGGAATCGTCACCAAGTACTCTGCATTGCATAGATCACACAAGAAATTAAGTATACGCATACCAAGAAAGAAAGATTTCTGTAACAGAATCCTACTACTAACTAGAAAATAGGAAAACTTACGACAGATAACGAATAAGATCAATGGCAGGAGATGTCTGAAATTCGCAGCCATGTTGAACTAACTGAAAGCTGATACTACAACAATGGCCTGAGGCGCAGACACTATCTATAGCATTCGCTACAAGCATTCTTGCAGAAGATTGAAAATAGCATTGATATCAGTTTTCCACGCAAATATATATACAGGAATGTGAAATTTAATACAAAATGCTCTCGACACCTCAGAATTTTCGCCTAAAAAGGAAATAAATTAGTTCAGCGATTCATCACTTGCCAAGCAGATGCGAAGACTATGGGCCTCCCTTTCCAGCCAAGCTGAAGGCAGTTCTTCTCAGCAGCCAACGTATACTCATCGCACCCACGATATTCAGACATCATCGTCCTCGCTCGGTCCGCCAAGCACTTCGACGACAGCAACCCGCCCGCCGCCTGAAAACCCGCCCGCCCGAGCTGCCTCCTCCACTGATCGCCCCTCTCGTGCCTCTCGACCCTATCGCATCCCTCGAACGCCAGCACGTTCCTAATCTCCTCCCCGAAACGAAACTTCTCGATCTTCGTCCTCTCCGCGCTCTCCCTGGGAAGGCAAGCCTCGAGCGAGTCGAAGACCGCCGAATAGTAGTGAAGCGATTCGAGGAACCTCCCGAGGAAGAACGGCCCGTTGTGGTTCGCGTCTTGTTCTACGACCGTCAGCAGGGCGGGATTCAGTTTCTTGATCGAGTGCAGGACGGCCTTCAGCGACCGGCCTCGGGTTTCCCTGACGTGCTCGTGGAGGTGAAAGGCGCTGTTGACGAACAGCGTTTCGTCGTCCCCCGCGCCTAATTTCTCCCTGGTGAGGGACGATGGAGATACCTCTTCTGTCCGGAAATTGAACGCGAGTGAGATTCCGAGGGATTCGGCCTCGGAGATTAGACCGTTTACGCCGGATTCGAACCCTAATATCGATCGATCTCGACCGTCGATTACGCCCGTGATCCTTACCGTTTTAGGAAACGGGTCGGTTTTCGACCTCCCGACGGATCGGATCAGCATAGCCCACTGATGGGCGCTCGACATTCCGAGGTCGACAATGTGCAGAGAGGCGCCGCCGCCCTCGGCGGACGCTCGGCGCAAAATTGCTTCGTTTGCGGCCATGAAGCCGAAGGAGGTGTAAGGCGCGGCTCGATGCAAAAGCTCGAAAGCTTCAATCTTTTCGTCCCTAGTGATCGAGAAGGAACTGGCGTTGGGTCCCACGCCGTGCAATAGCGAGAGCCTCGACTTAAGTCCCTCGGCGAAGTAATGGGAGACCCTCTGCAACGAATCGCCGAGTGGGCTCGCGCCGCCGAGCCGTACCTGACCGAGCAGTGGTTCGGCGAGCCGAGCGTCTCTGCAGCCTACGGCCTCGGCGCAGGCTAACAGCAGGTGCACCAAACGAAGGCCTCGGTCGACGGCGACGGCTCCCTTTTCTCCGTCTCCTTCGACTAGTACGGCTTTGTAGGCGTTGTCTCTTTCGTAGCATTCGACGTCGAAGAATTCGTCGACGATCATCGTCTCCTCCTCCCCTTCGTCGATTTCGCTCGAGTTATTTAGCCACGTTAGCGTATCTCGTTCGAATTCTTCTTCTTCTTCGACGACTGGGCTTTGCTCGAGGCGGGCCCGGCAAAACCGACGAATGGCGTATTCCGATTGGTCGAAGTTTTCGAACGTGGGATACGGTGATCCATTCTTGATCTGTGCCTCCTCCATTGATGAAGCTCTGAGCTTTTAGAGAAAAAAAAATGTTGGAAAAGAAAAAAAAAACACAAATGGTTATGCTTTGGCCAACCAACACTTGTCTGGGAACAACCGTTTCTATGCAATAATATAAATAGTATTGCAATGGAATAGCGGATAGTGTTCCCATCTCCATGGCTTGAGGATCATTTTGAATATTTTATTATTTATTTATTTTTATGCAATTGAAACATTTAATTCAAATAGAGCTTAAAATAGGTAAGCATTTCAACTGTACTAGTTGAATGAAATGAATTAAGATACGTCGTCGGTTGGAATCTGAGACTAGTTTTGGGTCCGTATAATCATTAATGAGTGGTTGTTCGGAGGCAACCAAAGGCAGGTGGTGTAGTTGAAGAACTATTAGGTGTTGGTTATGAAAAAACTAAATTACGAAAAATTTAAATGTTTTCCTACATAAATCATTATACAGTTTTAAAAATAGATACTTTATGATAAGTTGATTGGCCGGCGTAATATCAATTGGTCTATGTAGAATTTCTCAAAAAATGTAACTATTCTTTGTTACTCACGAAGCTAGTCCTCAAATATAATAACGTCGGCCAACAAGACAAGTAGGCAAATGCTTCACAATGCACATATTAATATATACAATCTTGATTGGCTTCTTCCATATTCAACATACATATTCCTCAAGAAAAAGGGTGTGGTTTATTCCTTTCTCTATGCACATATTAAAGGGCATGTCTTTATTTAGTTAAATTAAATTAAGGGACGTCTACTTTTGTGTATTAATACAAAATGTAATTTGATTAAATGTTCATTAAAAGTAATTAATGTTCTTTAATGTTCATTAAAAGTAAATTTGGCCCAATAAATTCTTTAATGTTCATTAAAAGTAAATTTGGCCCATTGAGAAGCTTTGGCCCAGTGAAAAGCCCATAATTAATGGGCCAAACTCAACAGAAAAGCCCAAACGTGAGTCGCACGCGTCCAACCTAACTAGGTTTGAGTGTTGCCCTCTCACCGCAGCTCTATAATACAAGAACTCTCAGCTCGTTTCTTGCGGCAGCAAACAGTCGTAGTTTTTCGGGAACAAATATCTACTATCGTTCGGTAAGTTCTCTACCGTCTATCAATTTACTGTAGGTATATCTGTGCGATTGCCTGATGAATTTATCCCCGCTATTGAGCTCAGATCTGGCTTTGTGCTGGGTAGTCTCGTTTTTCTTGGATGATTGATTGATTGATTGAGGTTATCGCTATGTGTTGGGATTTAGATTTCTGAGTGGAGATGCTGTATTTTTCAAATCACGTTTCTGCTAGCTAGATGTTTTTGTTCATTTATAACGATGTGTCTTATGATTTTATAGTATCCACTTGAGATTTGGGAAGTGAGCTGCGTAATTGATTTATTTCTCCATGTTTTTGCTTTTTTCTATCTCGCAGGTACCGTTTGGAGCTAGACCTCTTTCTGTTTTTGACAAGTCGGACATAGAAATTTTACAAAATGGTAACGTTTTGGTTCTTCATCTTATCGTTGATGATGTTTCTTAATCCGAGTGGTATTTACAGCTGATATTATTCTGATTCGTACAGGTGAAGTTCACAGCAGAGGAGCTCCGCAGGATTATGGACTTCAAGCACAACATCCGTAACATGTCCGTCATTGCCCATGTGGATCATGGTACAGAAGCTGAAAACGTTATACTGCATATATGTTTTTTTGTTGCTTGCATAATGATATGTGTAGCGATTATCTTACATACCGCTGTCAATATCGAGTGTTGATGTTTATTCGCTGCCTTTTCAGGGAAGTCAACTCTTACAGATTCTCTTGTTGCTGCGGCTGGTATCATCGCTCAGGAAGTTGCTGGTGATGTTAGAATGACAGATACCCGTGCCGACGAAGCTGAACGAGGCATCACGATCAAGTCGACTGGTATCTCACTGTATTACGAAATGACCGACGAATCGTTGAAGAACTACAAGGGACAGCGAAATGGAAATGAGTACCTCATCAATCTCATCGATTCTCCTGGGCACGTCGATTTCTCTTCTGAAGTGACGGCCGCTCTGCGTATCACTGACGGTGCGCTTGTCGTGGTGGATTGTGTCGAAGGCGTTTGTGTTCAGACCGAAACCGTCCTACGACAGGCCCTCGGTGAAAGAATCAGGCCTGTCTTGACTGTCAACAAGATGGACAGGTGTTTCCTAGAGCTGCAGGTCGATGGTGAGGAGGCTTACCAAACGTTCCAGCGTGTCATTGAGAATGCCAATGTCATTATGGCCACGTACGAAGATCCTCTCCTCGGTGATGTCCAGGTTTATCCTGAGAAAGGTACCGTGGCCTTTTCAGCAGGTCTCCATGGTTGGGCTTTTACTCTCACGAACTTTGCCAAGATGTATGCCTCCAAGTTTGGCGTGGATGAGTCCAAGATGATGGAGAGGCTCTGGGGAGAGAATTTCTTTGACCCGGCAACTAAAAAGTGGACTACCAAGAACACTGGCTCTCCCACTTGCAAGCGTGGGTTCGTCCAGTTCTGCTACGAGCCCATCAAGCAGATAATTAGCACGTGCATGAACGATCAGAAGGACAAGTTGTGGCCCATGTTGCAGAAGCTTGGAGTCTCGATGAAGTCCGATGAGAAAGAACTGATGGGGAAAGCACTGATGAAGCGTGTGATGCAGACGTGGCTCCCTGCCAGCACCGCCCTACTTGAAATGATGATCTTCCACCTTCCATCTCCCGCCACAGCTCAGAAGTATCGTGTGGAGAACTTGTATGAAGGTCCTCTCGACGATGCCTACGCCACAGCCATCAGAAACTGCGATCCCGAGGGACCCCTCATGCTCTATGTGTCTAAGATGATTCCAGCCTCCGATAAAGGAAGGTTCTTTGCCTTCGGACGTGTTTTCTCTGGCAAGGTGTCGACTGGCCTGAAGGTCAGAATCATGGGTCCTAACTATGTCCCCGGCGAGAAGAAGGACCTGTACGTGAAGAGCGTGCAGAGAACAGTCATATGGATGGGAAAGAGACAGGAAACCGTCGAGGACGTGCCCTGCGGTAACACCGTTGCCATGGTTGGCCTCGACCAATTCATCACCAAAAACGCAACCCTCACCAACGAAAAGGAAGTCGACGCCCATCCAATCAAGGCAATGAAGTTCTCCGTGTCGCCCGTCGTGCGTGTCGCCGTACAGTGCAAGGTTGCCTCCGACCTCCCAAAGCTGGTCGAAGGTCTGAAGCGTCTGGCCAAGTCTGACCCTATGGTCGTCTGCACCATCGAAGAATCCGGCGAGCACATTGTCGCCGGCGCCGGCGAGCTCCACCTCGAAATCTGCCTGAAAGATCTTCAGGACGACTTCATGGGCGGTGCTGAGATCATCAAGTCAGACCCAGTCGTCTCCTTCCGCGAAACAGTCCTCGAGCGATCCGTTCGTACGGTCATGAGCAAGTCCCCCAACAAGCACAACCGTCTATACATGGAAGCCCGACCCTTGGAAGAGGGCCTCGCCGAGGCCATCGACGACGGTCGCATAGGCCCGAGGGACGACCCAAAGGTTCGTTCCAAGATCTTGTCAGAGGAGTTTGGCTGGGACAAGGAGCTGGCCAAGAAGATTTGGTGCTTTGGGCCCGAAACTACTGGCCCGAACATGGTCGTCGACATGTGCAAGGGAGTTCAGTACTTGAACGAAATCAAGGATTCAGTCGTCGCTGGTTTTCAGTGGGCTTCCAAGGAAGGCCCGTTAGCCGAAGAGAACATGAGAGGCATATGCTTTGAGGTGTGCGACGTCGTCCTCCACGCTGATGCCATACACAGAGGGGGCGGGCAGGTCATTCCAACCGCTAGGAGGGTCATCTACGCATCTCAGCTCACGGCTAAGCCTCGCCTTTTGGAACCAGTCTACCTTGTTGAGATCCAAGCGCCCGAGCAAGCCCTTGGTGGCATCTACAGCGTGTTGAACCAAAAACGTGGGCATGTGTTCGAAGAGATGCAGAGGCCAGGCACGCCTCTGTACAACATCAAGGCTTACCTTCCCGTCGTTGAATCGTTTGGGTTTTCTAGCACTCTGAGGGCTGCTACGTCGGGGCAGGCTTTCCCTCAGTGCGTGTTCGATCATTGGGACATGATGGCTTCTGACCCGTTGGAGAGTGGTTCTCAGGCGGCTACTTTGGTTGCTGAGATTCGTAAGAGGAAGGGTTTGAAGGAGCAGATGACGCCGCTCTCTGAGTTCGAGGATAAGCTGTGAGTACAACAGTCGTTGGTTTAATTTGTTTAGCTATTTACCGGTCTTATTATGTGTTACTTGTGTCGACGATAGTGAGTTTTCGGCTGGTCGAGTGTTTTTCGTGCATTGTTGATTTGTCTGTCTATCGTTTTTCGCACTTGCGCGTTGTGGTTGTTGGATTATACGTTTACTTTGTCGTGTTTTTAACCTATATTTCGAATCGTGGTTGGCGTTGAAATAGAGTTAATAAAAAGCCCAGTGGCTTCCGTCTTCGAATCATTTTCTTTGCAGCGAGAATCAAGATGCATGCATAGTTTTTGCAGCATTTTACTCCTAGTTTTGTGTTGAGATCCTTTCCTTAGGCTTGCTTTTTAGAGCTGACCAAACTTGACGAAAGAAAGCTGTGGTTGGATATTCAACGGTGGATGGAAGTAATAATTGGAAAATAAGTGACTAATACGAGTGGAATTCTCGTAAAATGTAATTAGGGTAGGCCATGTTTATCTCATGATTCATGAAATTATGCCCTTGCCATAGATGGGATGAATGGGGTGGGGTAAAAGCATAGATGTTAATAGATGGTGATTGGTGGTGGAATTATTGGACTTGGAAGCTTTTTATATATAAATAAAAGTAAAAATCTTGCATGGTGTGGTGATGCAAGGAAACAAAATTAGTGGGAAGAACGGCCTAACCTAACGCTGCTATTTGAATTTTAATTAATGTGAAACATGTTGATTAAGTGTGCTTTTCTATCTAACCTAATCGATACGAAATTTACCAAGTATTTGTTCACCCCCACCTATATTTTAAGTGCGTCCACAACCACACTCCATCGTGAAATCGAGAAAACAGTTGCAGCATAACGATAATAATAGTAATGATAATTTTCTTTATGTATTGTAATTCGGATGCACCGAAAGTTAGAAAACGAACTCTTTGCGATAATTTCGATGCCACATATTTGTCACAACTCACAACCCAACTAAAGCATCTCCATTTAGTTTATTCTTTCTAGTCCCTTGTCTTCCTTTCTGCATAGATATACATATGGTTTTAGCCTTTGTTTTCGTGTGCAATCAATATATATAAAAATATAATTTAACAGCGTTTAAACTTTGACCCTTTAAATTCTCCACCTTCTCAGCTTTCACTATATATATATACACATGCGTCCTCCACAAACCAGATAAAAATGGCAGTTGAAGCTCGGCATCTCAATCGTTTCCTTCCTCAGATCCTCGCCGTCGACAACGTTCAGAGCAACGGAACAACGGCGGCGACTGCTCCTAATCCGGCCAAGAACGGCGCCGTGAAAAGGGAAGGCGGCGTGGCGTGTTACGTAGCTAAGAATGATACAAGGAAGCGTCGGAGAGACGACGGCGCGATTCTCCAACATGATTATCGTGGCTCATCGTCACCGTTCGGCGACGACCTCGCTTTTCATGTTCATCAGCAGCAGTTAGACATCGATCGATTCATTGCCCAGACTGTGCGTGAGATGAGATTCAATCCTCTTCAAAGTTCTATTTTCTTTCTTCATTACCCAAATATTTATGAAAATGTATGACTGATGATTGCAGACAGAAGGGGTGAGAATCGAAATCGAAGAACGAAGAAGGAGATACACCAAACAGATGGCCCAAGATTTTGCACGTCACCTGAAGAAGAAGATCGTAGCCAAAGAGGAAGAGCTCGCCAAGATCGTCAACACAAACGCCGAGTTAGAAGAACGAGTCAAATTTCTCACGGCGGAGAATCAGAAGTGGCGCGAGCTGGCCCAGGCGAAAGTGGCCGCGGCGGACTCCGTCCGGCGAAATCTTGAGCAAGCACTCTCGGAGAAGAAGCAGAAGCAGCACCGCCGCCACGTGGAAGACGACGGCGACGACGACGCAAGGTCGTCCTGCGGCAGCAACTACGTCGGAGAAGAGGACAGCATAAGGACGATGTGCCGGCGGTGCGGCAGAGAACCGCCGAGCGTGGTGGTGCTGCCGTGCCGGCATCTGTGCCTCTGTGCTGCGTGCGGTTCATCGGCATATCTGTGCCCAGTCTGCCATTCCATCAAAACCTCGAGCGTTCATGTCAACGTCTTTTCTTGAAAATTAATTAATATTAATCAAACTCTCCCTTCTTCATTTCAATGTAATTCAACAAAATGAAATTAATAGTAGCTTCAAGATTTTAATTAAAAAGAATCGATGTTATGGCAAGATATTGATCTCGATTAGATTTATAACAACTAATACGTGTTGATGATAAGAAAATATAATTTAATATGTTGGGTGGCGGTTTATGGTTTAATTCTATTATTTGTCATTTATTTGCATCGAGTTCAATGATAACGAGATTATGATCAAACGATTGCATGTAATGTAGGTGAGGAAGTCTATATCTCTATGGATAAAAACGTGCGGTGTGTAAGAGATAACCCCATCTTCATTAACAATGACACCATGACTAGTTATCAAACAGATAAATACATAGGACTTATATGTTCTTGTGTGGATAATTCATTTTAAAGACATCATCATCATTTGGTTTCTTGTTATGATGGACTTGATCTTTGCCCATTGTATCATTTAGCTGATAATAGTGTAGATTAAACCGACCAACAAAATGGAAACCGTCCAATTATGAAATTTGTCGAATATAAAAGTAAAAGGGAGGCTAATCAATCAATTACGTTTTAAATTCTCATAAACCATCCATGAAGTTAGCTTAGGTTGAACTAATTGCAGCTTCATTTCTTCCACCTCGGACGGACCCACTAAAATTTAATTTATTAAAAAAAAATAAATTACACAAGATTTGTTGAATCTGCTTCATTTGGCGTCACGCATCACACTGTGATTGTTTATACCATAATTACCAGCAGCCCATCAAATTATTTAAAATACATTGGATAGGGACTCGATTGATTAACTTCAACGAAAGCTTTTACAGCAGAATTCTTCCTTCAAACTCAGAAAAATATTATCATGAGAGAGCAAAAAGGGTCAATGACTCGGACTTTCACGATAAACATGGAAGTTTACTTAGAGTTCGCATTAGGAATAAGTTATGTTGATCGAAAATGGAAGTTTTCTGGGAACAGAAGCAACGATAAACATGGAATCAGTCTTCATATAACAGAAGATGCAACAAGATTTAAGCCTACTTTTTATCTTTGGAAGAGAGGCATACATATCTTCCATGGTTCATATTCTACTTAGATCTCTGCCTCATCTTTCTTCTCTTCCTCTTCAATCTCCTCATACGCTTCTTCTTCCACTGTAATAAAAATCAATGAATCGTATAATTTGGTTACGATCAATACTCCCCATTTACCAGTCCAAAATCCAAATATGAGCTGAAGAAGTAATCTAAAGGTGAGGTGCTTTCTATTCTAATCAACGATTTAAAAACTGAAAATTCAAGTGAAAGGAGCAACAGCTGATAAATGCTTACATTTACCAGCTGAACGAAACGGTACTAGCTAAGAGAATACATAACACCAAAAAATGATAAGAAACGCAGCACGAATGAACAATTCGAGCTCAAGGAGACAAACAAACAAATGAAATCATAGAGATGCAAGCAGAGACACACCTTGGCCCTCATCTTCGCTCAGCATTCAGCAATCGCCAATCTCCAAAAGCAGACCGTGTGCAGTGAAAGGGCAGAGGGGACGCGAACATTCTTATATTAGGGCAGGAAACCCTAAGTGATGGGCCTTAAATGGGCTCAGAAAATAATCAGATGAGCCCATTATGAAACGGCCTGTCCAAATGTGTGGTGCCTATTTTGGGTTCCAAGTCCGACCACAATGGGCCAATCGTGATAGGTCATTATGAATTTTTATTTTATTTTATCTCTTAAAGGAAAATATAACGATTACTCGATTAGCATGTGACAACGTTGGAAAATGAAATAATCATTAATTTATCGTCTCAAGGTAAGATGTGTGCTTTTAATCAATAATCTAGTTGAGTTTAGGCTTTGTAAGGGGCAATTACTCGCCCCCATCTTATCTTAGTGTTAATAATTTAGTCTTGCTATACAATAAGCTCAACAACAACAAAATTTCTCCTTATTTGCCGCAAAGACAGGAAACAAATGGAAAATTTCGTATGCTAAGCCTAACCTAGTTAAGTGTTGAAGGTAATCATGAAAGGGGTTAGAGGCTATTAAAGTCTTGCCGTTACATAATCCCATTTTAAAATTATTTATCGAGTTACAATAATGTTAGTATCATCGTGCAATCCTATTTAATTTTCTAATTATTGTGTTACATACACCAATAATTTCACTGCCTTTCAATTACTTTGCCAGTCAAACTTCTCGTGCCAGATGGCGGCATGTGATTGGCTGGTCAAATTATCGAAGAGGCCCCACTTTGTCAGGACGAAAAAGCCCACATACGAAGAAACACAATTTTTTTTGTTCTTTTCGAAGAAACACAATCTGGAAAAAAAAAAAATGATGATATAATTAATCTTATATAATTATAGAATATTATATAATATAAGTGATGCTGATGATTGTTGTCATTGTGTGAAAGGTGTATTCAGTTCAGGCATACAGCAACTGTAAAACTCTCGAACAAAACCGCTGCTTTCTTCTCATTAATTTTTTGTTTTACATGTAGAAAATATTTTTTTGTTTTCGCAAATCCCAATTCGTGTCAAACGGTTCCGCGGAGAGCGTATATATAATACATATTAGTAAAGAAAAAGAAAGACAAGACTTCGAATTTGTTCTCATTTTTCTGTTTGATTTACTCATTTGAATGGGGAAAAAATCGGATTAAGATCGTGCCCATCTCAGGTGAGGTCACAAAGGTGTTACCTTTCTTGATTTTTTGGTGCCCAGTTGGTTTTTCAGCTGCGAAAAAGGTTGTTTCGTTTGTCTTAGTCCTGTTTTTTGCATCATTGTTCCGTCATGATTCGGCTTCGCCATGATTTTTATTTATTTCAGCTGTGTTTGATGATTTTATTATGATGGAAAGACTGGCCATGCAAAATGATAGATTGAAGAGTTTGCTTCCTTTTCTATTTTTGTTCCTCTTTTCAATTTCTGGTGTTGGGTATTTGTCATTGATTGCTTATTCGTTGTTGTTGGCTATGCTTTTTTGGATCTCAGTGATTCTCATTGTGTGAAAAGGAAACTCTTGATGCTTTTCTGTGTCTTGCATTACTAAACCGTTGTCCAAGTTGACTAGTTAATGTTATTCTTCCTATGTCCCCATCATCTTGTCCAAGAAATTCTGGTCATTTTCTCTCTTTCTTTTTCCCTCTGTGCAAGCTAAGCTTATATTCTTAATTTTAACTTATGCTGATGTCTTCAAATTTCTTTGCTTGTTCAAATGGTGTCTGCAACTCTTTAAATGATATGGTCCAGTTATTACAAGGTCCCCTTTCATTTATATCCAAAAACTTCCACCCTGTCCATATGCAACCTCACCTGCTGCTAATCTTGATTTAGTTCTTTGTTTCCATCTTACAGTTTTCGAATCATTTCTCCAGGATTATAACACCAAGAAAGGCTAGAACAGAACCCATGAACGAGTTTAACGACGATCTCTCTCTATTGGGAGATTGGATGCCTCCAAGCCCTAGTCCTAGATTCTTTTTTTCGTCAACCGCTGGCAATGATGGCACATCAAGTGTTCAAGATTCCGGTAATGGTAATAAAGCCATTGGCGCCGAGGGTTCTAATGGTGTATCCATGGATGCTCAACAGTTTGGCCAATCTCAAGGAAACAACTCAAATGCTGCTGTAGTTGATGCAAAGTTGGGCGCTCGAGGTGGACTCATGGAGAGAATGGCATTGAGGGCTGGCTTCAACGCTCCGAGGTTGAATACAGAAAGCATTAATAAGCCTTCCAATCTTTGTAAGAACGCCGAAGTTCGATCTCCTTGTTTGTCGATTCCTCCTGGACTTAGCCCCACAGCTCTGCTCGAATCTCCTGTTTTCCTTACTAATTCTCTGGTAAGATCTCGAGGGTGATGTTAGACGTTCGAAATTTGTTATTTGCTTGATCTAGAGAAGCCTATCAGACTCTATTAGCTAATTTTTTTGTCTGTATAATTGAGTCAGTACTTATCAGTCTCCTCATTCAGGTCCAACCATCGCCAACGACCGGGAAATTTTCGTTTTTTCTGAGTGGAAATTCAACGACGACTGATGATCAGAACAATGATAAGGAGAAAAATCTCGAAGATGGTGCACCGTTTGCATTCAAACCTGTCCCAGAATCACAATCATTCCCCGATGATGATGCTACGAACGAAGCTAATGTCGAGCACAATAAGGGCAGGGCTCAAATCCCAGTAGATGTTACCCCATTTGTTTTCACACCTGTTTCAGAATCAAGCTCACAACATCAGTTTAATGTCCCAAGCAACAACAACAATGTAATGGCCCCTCTCTCTCTCTCATTATGACATGGGACGATTTACTGGCTGTTACTGCCTATCATCTGAAGTATTTTATGTTCTTACACTGCATTCGATCTCAGGCACTTTCTTCTGGTTTTCCTACTCAGACTTTTCCTGGAAATGGAGTTTCTTTTCCTTCAGATGACTCTCACCTTCATCATATCCCTCAAAACAACGTTATGCCGTTTGACCAGACAACATTCTCCGAACATCGCCTGGAGAACAACCATTTCGGCAGTCTCTCATCGGAGCAGAATCGTAACCACCCTATTGTTATCGACGATGATTCTTCGCCTAAACGCAGATCTAACGGTTTATCAAACGGTGATGGTGATGAGGAGGAGGAGGAACGTGCCACTCGCGGGAGTGCATCGTTGAACGACGATGTTGAGGAAGATGAATCAGAATCCAAGCGAAGGTTTATTATTACATCTCATTCACGCATGTATATATTTCGTTTTCGAGAAAATTTCTATGAAAGTATCTGTCTTTTTTGTCGTAGGAGGGTGGAAAGTTACACTGCTGCTGTGGAGATAACTGGGGCCATGAGAGCAATAAGGGAGCCGAGGGTCGTCGTTCAGACGACGAGCGACGTAGACATTCTCGACGATGGCTATCGCTGGCGTAAGTACGGCCAGAAAGTCGTCAAGGGAAATCCTAACCCTAGGTTCGTCGTTTGATTTCATTTTCGGGTCGAAAATTCGAGGGCGAATTTTGTTTAAAAAAAAATTGCCTGCCATCCAAAGTATCTCTTTTTTTTTCTGATCACAGGAGTTATTACAAGTGCACGAGCGCGGGCTGCAACGTAAGGAAACACGTGGAGAGGGCTTCCCACGACCTCAAATCCGTAATAACGACTTACGAGGGAAAGCACAACCACGACGTGCCCGCCGCCCGAAACAGCGCCGCTCAAAACTCCCCCGCGGGCCAACAGATGCATCAGACCAACACGGCGGCCCGTTTCGAACGACCTCCACTTATTGGCTCGTTCGCCGGTCCGATGGGCTCGGCGGGCCCACGGTATGGTTTGGGCGGCTCGAGTCAACAACTAAACAACCATGAAAGCTATCCAATGCTGTCAGCAGATCACAGTAATTTACTATTTGGACATCAACGTGGGACTATGAGTAGCAATAGCATGAGAGGAATGATGATGATGATGATGCCCAAATCTGAACCTTTGATGATCGAAAATGGCGGTGTCAATGGATATAATGCTAATGGTGGTGGTGCTTCTTCTTCTTCTACTTCACTTCATCATCAGCAGTTCATGACTAGCAGTAGTAGTAGTCGCCTACAGCTTGGACCACAGATGTAAATGTTTTCCAATCACTATCATAGAAAGAAAAAATCTTGATATCTTTCTTTCTTTCTTTTTTCTTTGGGCAAAGTACAGTATTACTGCTCTTGGGTTTCGTTGTTCCTATGTTACAAACGTGATTGATTATCTTCTGTTCAAGAACTGGCATTAAAAATCACAACTTTACTTTCTTGATTAGTTCGATTGACTTTTGCTGCGACGAATATGAGGGCAGATCACGGAATAATGGGCTGATTCTGGCGGACACGTGGCATCGCGGAATGGCTATGCTCATATCCGTACACGTCATCTCGGGCCCAATCCCATCCCGACAAAGAACAAATTATGCACATAGATTATCTGTTCATAGTTCACTGTCCCACTAGTTGGTGTGTGTATTAAACTAGACAATATCAATCATAATTTTCTTCATCTTACGCCTAAGTGCTATAAATAATAATTTACATATTCTGAATAATTTCATTTAGGTTTCAACTTTCTCAATTTGCGTGCTTACTTGATTAATTATATGCAAGTGGATTTGCATTAAATATTAAATACAGATTTTGCGGTCGTTAAGGTGCCACGAGGGGAAGATGTCTCACCGAATAATTGGCGTCCAATTAAAGGAAATTAAATAGAATGCTTTTTTTTTCCTTAATTGTCATTCCTGCGGAAAATGATAGTCAATCGCCGAGTTTATTATTTTTTTTTAATAAATACGTATACAAACCACTTGTGATATTAATCATGTTTCTTACCACTCTCTCATCCAACTCAAGTTGTTATAAGATCTTAGCCACTTGAAAGTTGTGTCCACTCCGAGTTAAATATATACCCATAGAAGGATTCCGCACATTTCTTCATGATCATTTTTTAGTATTTCTTTAGTGAAAAAGATATTGATGGATTTGTGTTCGCTTTAAAATAACTTCAAATAAGGTGTCGTGGATAAATTAATATAAAATTACATTTATAATTGATCGGCCAACCTTTTCTTCCATAACCTTATACAACATTTAAGTAATTGTGACAAAAGTCTTCATGCCGTTCAACCTCCGTAACCGGAAATATGTACGTATTAAATATCATACTATTAAAGAGTAAATTTATTTATGGACTATGGTGCTTCTTGGGATACCTTTATCATCGTAATAAAATCATTTCGTAGTTATCCTATATCAACCAAACATCGATGGACCCCGCAAAGCATTAAAGCTCATTGACGAACCATCAATTTTAAGGAAAAAGAAAGGATACTCATTGCCCCAAAAAACCCATCACACAATTCAAAATTCATGTCCTTCACTTATCCTATTATTATTATTATTATAGAAAATATTTCGAAAATATTATTATTATTTTTTTTTGTGTGTGAATGATTTGGGGTTTCTCGGATTTTGACTTCTTGATCATATATAGCTATACCTTCGTTGAAACCCTTTCTCAAGAATCGCAAAAATATTATGTTTATGATGCATGTATCATTGCATGAGTCTATGATGCTTTGATTACGAGGAGAGAAAGCAATATTACCTAAAAAAAGTTGGCTTTTTTATTCATTTCCTTATACTAAACGGAAAAGCAATGTGTAATAAAAGGTTCGGAAACCAAACATCTCACTAATTTGAAACATCGGCCCTTGTCAGTTGTCACCACTCACCATAATCACTATTACATAATTATGGAATACAGAATACACAACTTAATTATAATAATTATTATTATTTCTTTATTGTCGCGTAGTTCGGAGGAGCCGAGAGGAGAGCTACAGTTGTTTGGCTTTTTTGACGTAACTTCACAGAAGGGATAGGTTAAAAAGGACAACTTGCATCAAATGCAAGTACGACATGGGCTGCCATAAATTATATATTGTAATAAATTATATAGAAAGTAACGTTCGGAACATTGATATAACTTGATCGATCAATTGGACCATGTATCATGTATGGAAGATTATAACTTATAAGTATATAATGCTTTTGGATGCAAAGTTCAATGTTTAATAACACCTTTTTCTATTGCTCTTCTCGAAACTCACTCATCAAAGATTATGCGTGCAAAACTTCTTTTTTTGGTTGATGCCTCTTTTATCATAGAGAGGTGATGCCATTTTCTTTAACTGTAATAACATTCACACATCTGTTAGTGTACCTTTAATCTGATCATTTTTCTTTCTCACCCGTTTATTTCTGTTCTCCTCTATCTCATTCACTGTCTTGTTTCTACCGAATGATGGTACTATGCTAGCCTCTCCTTAGACACATTTTTAGGCCCATTTCTTTGTCTCTCAAGCTAACAGAGCTTCGATCTTGCAAGGTAGTTTGATAAGGTGCGAAAATGATATATTTCTATCTACTTGATCTAGCTAGAAGAGTCCGCATCTGGGTTTTTTTTTTTATTTATTTTTTTGTGGGTTTTTTGCTTTCCTTTTCGTTTATATGTATGGGGATATTTTCTGAGGACTAGCTGGAGTCTTTTAAGATTTTCCTCTTCGCTTTTCTGAGATATATGGAAGTCTTCTTTCTTTCTGAGCTTTCAAGCTCTAAATAATCTTGAAGTTATCCTTCTACTGTTCAAGATCGTGATTTTTAAGGTATAAGTCCAACCAGGCTGGTTCTTTGCATTGTTTAGTGTGAATGCAGTTCAAGTTTTGATCTTTTTTTTCAAACCCAAAAGCAGAAAGTATGAGTCTTCGTCGTCTTTTTTAATTGTTTTTGGATTTACGTCTCTCGGACCGACTAAAGATTTGATTTCGGGTCTTGGTTTTGTTCCCTTTTCAAGCGATGACTTTGAATTTCATCTCCGTGTTCTTCCATAAATTAAGGTTTCTGATAATCTTTCTTACTGGATTCATATCATAAATCTTTCTACTGTATCCTTTCCTTACATGACGATGACCATGTTCTTGTATTAAGATTGACGAAGCTTGATCACTTGTTTCCCACCTCGAAAAGCTTCTATTTACTCACTTACCTTGTCTTTGCTTGCGCACATAAAATAACGTCTAATAGGGTTTGTTCGTCTCAATAACTTCATCTTTTTTTATTATTTCCTTGCTAAAGCATGCTCTCTAATGAATCTGTCCGCTCATTTTCGTCTCTCTAATAATAAAAGATCACTCACCTCTTCTTTTATCTATTTTTTTTGCAGGTTTTTGGTTGAAGGATAGTTTCGATTTGGGAGCTTGACCAGTGAATTGCGTTGAGTTAGAGCAAAGTGAAAAGGAGGCCACTGTTATGCTGAAAGCTAAGCATAGGAAAAGGAGTGGTCTTGTTCTTCCCAGCTAATCAAAACAGTAATCAGCCGTTAAAGCTTGATTCAGGCTTTCTTTATCAGCAAGGCAATAAACAACTTTCGAACTTGTGCATAAGGTAATGACTTCCTTGGTCATGTTTGTCTCCTTTTTCTCAGGCACGTGATGCCCACTTTCGCCCATGTTTTGTGTTTGGGTCTTTTTTTTTTTTTTTTCCTTTGATTGGCCAGATTCAAAGTACCAACCGAGTTTATTGGTTTGATTTACCCCTTAATCAAAGGGTTTTCCTTCACATGAACTTATTTCTCCTCTGCTTATTTTGAAGGATGCTACTTTTGCTCATTACCTCTTTGTGTTTTAGGCGACCATGTTGGGAAATTCAGTCATATGAAGTTTTCTCTTTCCTTGTAGGGACTACGTCCTCGGCACACGTGGCAAAAGTATCAAGAATCAATCACTGGCCATTCTCTTCTCTTCCAAAAAGCTGCAGTTTATTCTCAAGCATTGGAGTAAAGGATGTTTTGCCACCATTTGAAGCTCTCGACTGTGTGAGGACTAATTCTAATATCCCAGCTGATATTACCGTTGAAGATTCTAACACCAATCCGAATTACCAATTCTAAGGTTACTTCTTGTTTGAGCAACGATCCCTTCTCTGTTTCCCCGAGCAAACATCGTCGAAAAGCTAGCTTCTGATCTTGGAACTATAAAGTCCATCACATTTGAAGAGGATAAAGAGTATCCGTCAGTCGCAAAACGAGCCCAATCTTGTTCGGGTAATAAAAGGCGCGGCTTTCTAGTGAAGCTGAGCGACCTTTCTGCGTACAAAAGTCAGCCAAGGACGCCGCCATGAGAACTCGTGTTGTGGCTGATGCGACTATGTCTTCGAAAGTATGCCCAGTTTGCAAAACCTTTTCATCTTCTTCTAACACCACGTTGAACGCACATATCGATCGGTGTCTTTCTTTGGGACCTATGAGAAAAGTTACGGCTGGTTCCAAAGCGATCAAGCATAGAACAGAGCCAGGAAAGACTAGATTGATGGTTGATGTGTACGCCGAGGCGCTACGCTGCACGCTCGAAGATCTTGACCGAAGGAATGGAACAAACTGGGCTTCTGCTCATCGTTTGGAGGCAGATTTGAGCTCTCGAGACAAGGATGATGATGGTGATAAAAGGAATGGCCCGTCTTCCGTGTGTGTCAATTCAACTGGCACAAAGGGTAGGAACTTGTCAAAGCTCAAGAATCTGCCATCGAATGGTAATTCTGCAGATGGCCGCAGTGCGATGAACGGGGGGAAGAAGGAGAAGAACGACAATCTGGGGCGTGGAAATCATCGCATGAAGAACTTGAGAGTTAAGTCTGGTCTGTGGCAGGCAAGAGATTCGCCAGGTAAGGGAAGTATCGAGCTGCGTTTGCCTTCATCTGCCCAAAGCCGAAAAAGGAGGGCGAACTCGTCATTTCACTCGCACGATGAACACACGGATCATCCACGTTCGAGAACGACGACAAAGGAAATAAACGATGGTAGTAAGAAGAGTGATGATCGTCCTACGCACCCAACTGATCATAAAGACAGGGACAAAGAAGACTCGTCGGAACTCAAGCGCCTTAAAGGTCACCGAAATGATCATACTGAAGCTCGTCTGTCTTCGTATAATGGTTGCAAGGATACGAGAAATCGGCCGTCTGCCAACCATCATCAGAGTAAGAGAATGGGGACAAAGCGCTCGTTCTCGAGGAAGCGTAAGCTATGCTACGTAAGCTCAGATTCAGAAGACGAGGCCATTGCGTTCCAGCCTAAAGACGGTAGAAAAGACGATACTTTTCCAATTTCTACTGAATGTGTTTCCCAGCATAAGGCCGAGCTACCTTTGCAAGGCGGGCAAGAAAGTACTGTTCCTATGAAGAGTAGTAGTAATAATAATTCCTTGGTTGAAATTGCTGATTCTGACGAATGGCATGGCGGAAATTACAACTACTGCACGGATATGGATCGTATGCTACCCATACCCGGCCCGCCCGGTTCGTTCTTACCGAGCCCTGGGCGCATGGGCTCGGACGAACTTATTCAGGGAGGAATATCGTCTTCTCTGACCACATGTTGGCTACCTTATTCGTCCGAAAACGAATGTGAAGTGGCTGCGACTAATTCGATTGCGTCGAACTCCGTTGCTCATGGCTCGACCTCGGCTTCTTTTACGGACATGCCGGTGCGGCCCAATCACGTTGTTGTTCGATTGATGGGAAAGGACTTGATAGTAGTCGTGAACGGAGGAGATGAGAATTTTTCGCCTCAGAAAAAGGCACACGGCGGCGATTTCTGAGGCGAATATTCGTCATGGTCAGATCTTTAACCCGAACAGCACATAAAAAATTGTTTCAGAACGTCTGATGGTTTGTTTTCTCTGAAGGTTTTTCGTTGCGTAAAAGCTTCTCTGAAAATATTCGATTCGTTGTTCAGCGGCATGAAGTTGGATGGAGGAGGAGGAGAAGATGATGGAACAAGACAAAGATCCATATGGATGGGATGGTGGTTTACTTAGCTAGAGAGTTTGTTGTAGAGTTTATTACATACAGAAGCAAGCGAGTCTTAGTAGTAGTAGGTTTTAGAGAAGCTTTGGGGCTTCACTGTTGTACAATATACTACTTTACTTCCAAGCAAGACAAAGACAAGTTTCTTGGATTGCAGGAATTATGTAAAACTAGAAAAAAGATTTCATATATCATTTGTTTCGCTGATGTGATGTAATAATATTCAGGAAAATAAGCGGTATTAAACAGCTAACAAAGAGCGAAAACTACTCACACAAGACAACGTTCAGATCAAGATATGATTAGTCTGCAATGCAACTCTCCTCTTGTTTATCGCGACCGTCTATTAATTATCCAAGAGTATTCATTTCCAGCGTTCTTCTTCGCCATCATTCAGCTCAATATCTGATGATCGCCTGAGAATTAGGGCATTAGAACCTCTCCTAACAGTAGTAACCTTCCACCCCAACCCCATTATTGCTTTAAATCCGAGTCATAGTCATTCACGATTAGAGAATACAGCTTGGTCTTAAACTCATGGGAAGGACGTCGTCAACTCACACACTCTTCGGGAAAACACTTATTATCAAATATTTAGATATTCAATATCCTTCTATTACCAATGGGATCCGTGGCGCAATGGTAGCGCGTCTGACTCCAGATCAGAAGGTTGCGTGTTCGATTCACGTCGGGTTCAAAATCCCCCGAAAATGCGGATTCAAGTTTTTGTTGTTCAAAGTAATGGGCCATTGATTTCAAAATTAAATGGGCCATTGATAAATTTCTCAACGCGTTGAGGCCCAACAATACTAAATGTTGATCACCAACGGGCTCTTTAAAGCCCATAAGGAGATGGGTACATGCCTACTAAGACCATCTTCAACGAGAAGCGCATTCTCAAACTCAAACGCATTCTCAAACTCAAAATGCAGTAATTCTTCTAACCGAGAAACGCATTCTCAAACTCAAATTAATATTTTGTAATATTCACTTTCACACAAATTTCAATACTACCCCATGTATTTACAACTTTACGAATTAGACAACAATATTATTTTTGATTTAATCATAGAAAGCAAAATGCTCACTACCCATAACCCTTATACCACTTTTTTATTGCAAATAATTATTTTACATGAATTAAGTCTAAATAACGATTAATACTAAGTATTGTAAAATATGGGCTTGTGGATATAGTCTTTCAATTAGGCCCAGAAGCCCAATGAATCTAGTTTCTTTTACACGTCTTCATTTTCTACTCTTTCAGTCGGTCTTCTCCCATCAATAAGCACCACCACAGTGCGAACAATGCCAGATTGATAAATTAAATGTTTGGGGGCTAGTATGCAATTAGAGAAGATCAAACGCAAACATTGGGATGAAACGCATCTTTGGGTTTGAATCATGAGAGAGAAGAGAAAATCCCATTTTGGGTTTAGTTTTTGTGCTCGGTTGGAGTAATTTTTACTCCATTTTTTGAGATTTGCAGCTCCATTGGAGATGCTCTAAATAAATGCATATTGGCCGCGATGCGACGAGTCAACAATTTAGTTTTTTTTTTTTTTTTTGGTAAAATGAAATGTTCATTAACCAAACCAGCCCAATGTTTGTACAGACCACACGCTACTAACATTCAACCACCTAAAACAGAATAACAGATTCTCTTGTTAAGTCCAAATTAACCGCAGCCTTCAATTTGCATGCCTGAGTGATCCTAGTCTTCAACTCCCTTGCCAACACCTGAAATAGTTGACTCGCATCCAGTGTCCCATCGCATGAAGTCTACTGTTCTCTCAATCCACAAATGATATAGCATAGCTGAGACACAAGCTAACAAAATGTAGTTATGGCCTTCTTCCTCTTGCTTGTCGACAACAGCCATTCACAACATTCCTCCAAGAGCAAAACATCACACAAGTGTTAAGCCAGGAATTAACTTCTGCAGCAAAACAGTACTATAGCTGCACTTAACAAACAAATGTTCCAATGTTTCCTCCTCTATACCACACAGTAAACATCTAGTGTCAGACAAGTTCATCCCCCATTTAGTCAGCCATCTTTGTCAAAATTCTCCTTTGCACTATCAACCAAAGAATAAAAGAATGTTTAGGTACATTATACCTATTCCACACAGCTTGAGAAAATGGAAATCTGTCAACAATTTAGTTATTGAACAATAAATATCCAATATTTTATTTACATTCAGGAGCCTCCCTTGTGAATTTTACATTTTTTTTTTCATAATATTTTGCCAATGGACAGTAAGGTGGAAAACATGCAGCTGTAGAAAAATGCAGCACAATAAGGTTTTCTCTACCATACTATTACTGCCCGCCCGCCCGCCCGCACAAGAATCTCAAAGCCTCCGAGAGTTCATGCATAAACAATCCCAATCACCCAATTTCAGCAGAAGAATCTCCGCCGCTGCATAAACGATTGCATTGAGATAGGTTTGACGAAAATCTTCGAAAGATGACGAGTTAGTTAGTCATAGCGACTTACGCGAAATTCAGATTCTCGAATATTTTCTAGTAGCTCGGTAATCTCATGCTGCTTCACCACAGTAGAATGCAATGCCTGTACTAAACATAAACTGAGTGTTCTACTATAACGTAATCAAAACAAGCATGTTTACTTTATTGAGTGATAAAAATGATCGAAGAAGGTAACCTTTTTCGTCCTTTCAAGGTCGAACTCGACGGACTTAATCCTCTCAAGAGATCCGCGGAGTAACTGCTCTTTCTCTAATGGAATCTCAGCGCTTCTCTTGCCGAGTTCTTCCAAGACGTTCTCCAACCTTTGGATGCGTTCAACATATGGAAGGAGTACCCTATTCCCTTCAGTAGCAGCAGTTTCGGGACCTAAAGGTGAACTGCTATCTGATTCGTTCTCTAGTGCATGAGATGGGTGAACATTGGTATGCCTCCTCCAATATCCAGAAGGTAAAAGCTTGCATATAGCATATGCTATCGTTTTTGCAATATAACAGAAGCTTCCCTTGATAACTCTTTCCTGGAGGGCAATCAACCAACGTTGAGCCTGTGTACCTGAAGGGGACGGGAATATCTAATCATTGAGAATATTCAGTTTAACACGTTCAACAACATAGAAGGCAGTTATAATAAGGTATAAACCATCTAAACTTGAGCCACTGCTTTCCACTGCTTGCTCGTCATCTTCAAAATCATTACTTTCTGCACTAAAGTTGTCTTGACAATTGTAGTATGTACAATGGTCAGGAGCATTGGCCTGAAAAAAACAGTTAACAGCGAATGTTTAAAATCATAGTCACGGTCGTGCAGTACTGCCCATGAATATGAATTGTCGCAAATGTGCTGCGAATATGTTTGAGCTTATAGTAGGAGTCGTCCATTTGCTGTGGCAGGCGTATCTAAAAACAGATGTGGAACTTGTTACACATACCTCATCATTTAATTGTGAAATTCTTTCACAATTTTGTTCTGTTGGAGAGCAAGGCCCATCTACATCATACCCTGATTTAGCCACAGATGTAATACCATATCTCCCCTGTCATTTGATGCATTAAAAACATTAAAAACATTATCGTTGATAATCACAATGGAGTTACATCTTTTTACTTACTATTGTTGGTGATGAGAGTTGAGTGTGTTGATCAACTTTATAATGGTCATTGGGGTTTATGGAGTTCCGTCTCAGGAGAGTTCCATCCATACGATAGACAAGCTATGGATATACAGACAAAAAGTTACCATCTAGCAAGTTAACATTTTTCAATGATGTCAGCAAATTCCACACATCATTTAACATAAGTAGTACCTTCATTATTTCATGATCATTCCACGGGCCCTTATGAGATCTCAAACAACCCCCCTCAACATTACATGAGCATGTTCCGCCCAAAAAGTCAGGCAATTGACTGTAAAATATGAAAGGCTGGTTAGACAGTCCTCAGTATATAGTACAACTATTGATGATTCCGAAGGAAGAAAACCTTGGATCAATGGCTTCGTGAAGTTTACCCAATGATTTGGGGTCTAAAACCTGCAAAGCATACAAAGTAACAGTTGAACCTGAATGAATATAACACAGAGAGTATGAAGGGAAATATTCATTACATGAACTTTGGCTATAGTCTTTGGATCCATGAACTTCTGTGCAGCAGGCCAAAGCACTTTTTTGAATGCAGTGCCAGCATTCACAATGTACATGCGATGAAGTGTCTGAATATAGTAGGAATAGAACAAACAAGGGTGTTTACATGATATGTGGAGCAAAAAATACATGTATTTGGAGGAGGTTAGACTAAAAGATAAACTAAAAAGGCACCTCAGGGTAGTAACTACAGTCGACCTTTGCCATGGCAGCTACAAGACTAGTGGCAGTTATTGTAAAATTCTTGACCCCCTGCAACAACTCAGATCATAAGTATGAGGATTGCGAAGCGATTTCTTGTCTTCGCAGGGAGCCTTATTATTCTTTTCCCCGTCCACATGACAAAAAATAATGTGAGTCATCAAGATAAAATAGCATTAATTCATAATTATCACAAAATAGATCAACTGACCAGGCCCTGTACATCCAAAACTGTGGTTGTTGAACAAATGCGTTTATTCGCGGCAATGGAACAGGCTGGAAACTTCTCATGCAGAGTTCGTTCGAACTCTTGAACATGATATTTCAAGTATCGTTCGATAGTAGTGGCAGTCATCAGCTTACTCGGATGAGCCATCCCAAGCCTTTCAATGTAAACAGGTCTTCCTTCTCTATCAACTCCATGATATCCTTGAGGATAATACTGCAATACTTCTTCCAGTTCCTCAAATGCAAAGTCCTGAATCAAAAGGGTTTACTCTCTGAGATCTTTACCCATTGTAGAGAGAGAGAGAGAGAGAGACGACACATAAAATGAATAATAAGTCCCAACGGGACTATAATATTTCCAGTACCTCCAAAATTGTGTCTGCTCCATAATCCTTCCTCCAGTTTAGCATATCTTCCCACATCCCAATGGCCTCGTCAATGTGGAAGTCTCTTGCTTTCAAAAATCTATTCAACCAAAAAAAGTTGAGAAAAAAAATGTATTTGCCATACCACCTGAATGGTGAGTAAACCAACCATTCATCAAAGAATTACGAAAAAGGCTTACCTCAACAAAGTATGATAATCATCATGCCTAGCTGGCAGTAAGTTGTTGTCACATAGTTTTTGCCGCAGCTCAGTGACTGCAAGCTCCTCCTTTTCATCGTGCACATCCATAATGGAAATACAAGGGACTCTGAAATCAACCTTCTTCTTCCCCCTTTTTTTCACAGAATGTGTGAGTTTGTTTGAGGCATCTAAAGCCTTCTTTCTCAAACTTCCAATTCTGGATCTCCTTCTTTCATCATCTGAGTTTTCATAATCTGATTTCCTCACCTTTGTTTCATCATGGACCTCCATTCCTTCTATCTAGACCTACCATAGCATGCAACAATTATGCAGGAGTCTAATCATCACAAAAATGAATAATAGCTGGGATTCTTCCAAAAGTTTATGCCGCTATATAAGCTACACACCTCAGCTCTTTACCGGAAAAAGAAGGAAGGGGCTAAGCAACAAAAAGTTTATTCTAAAAGTTCAGGTATGTGTTTCTTGACTAGATCACCTTATGCTGAACTGCATGAGATAAAGAAATAGATAGTCACCACAATCTTGATTTACATTACGACTATGGTGTCATACGGTTTTACCATGAAGAAGCATAATCATATTCACACCAACAAATTTCATGTTATGCTTATAGAAAGTAAATCAATCAAATCAAAGAGCTTCAAAAAATCACGCATCCGCATGAAAAAATGTCAAAATATTCCTAAGGTCTCACCAATATGACAGATCAGATGTACCTAATGGAACTTTGCAAACGAGACTTCAGCAAACCACCCTCTATACTCGATCAATCAAAACAATTACTCATCTCGATAAAATGAAAAATAATCCCATCCCTCCACACAATCAATAATACCTAATCTTCAATTCAGATCGATCTCAGCTGGCATTTCATCTCCAAGCAGCAGAAAATGAATATACCACGCACCAAAGGAACAGAAAAGCTACCCTCGCGTCAATACACCATACAATAAGGAGCTCCACGAGCATCAACGGATATCATAGGAGAAAGGAGAACGAGTCTTACATAAACCCCAGGTCACGCACGAGCTAAATCGCTATCGTGATCGCCATCAAATAGCCGAAAAAATATGCGTTTGTCTAAATAACAATCTCACGGAAAGCAAAACAATTGCCTTTCATCACGAGAAAAATCTGGCAACGTAGATCGAGCTGAAAACGAAAGATCCGTTTAACACACAACACAACCAAGAAATGTACGTATGTGTGTATGAATGGATGAACCTTTTTTTTCTTCTCTCTACAACACTCAACCGAACATTATGAAGCTTTCATCGTCTCTTTTGCCCTTCATTTCTTTTGTCACCCCATCTGTCCCTTTTACTCTCTCTCCTAACGTGTCCACTTTTCTTTTTCCTATTCTAGTATTTTTTTTTTGCCCTTTTCTTTGTAACGTATAAACTATGATTCTAATAATCTCATTAAGCATCATTGAAGCGTTTAAAAAAGATGGCAAATTGTCAGTTATAGTAAGCTATTTGACATTCATTTATTTTTAATAATATTTTAAAGACGCCACCATATTATCGATATGTAGTTATGTATTTCTGTGGACAAGTGGTGGTGATTCCATGGTTCACATTTAATGGTAGTGATGAGAGCACATTTATGATGGATCACAAACAACATTAAAAAAAAATAGTATAACTCCCATATTTATTATTCACTTGTTTGGTGAAGAATTAACGAAGTTGATAGCGACAAATAAAGGGAAAGTCAGCCATAGCCATAGCCCACTTCACAAAGACAAGCGTAGCGTAGATAGATGTATTGGATTTGTTATCGAAAGCATAGTAAAAAAAGCTATGAACATATGCTAATCTTTGAATTATTTATTTAGATTTCTTGTGGCCCATCTCATGCAAAAGAACAATTTATGGCACTGTTTAATTAGGTTAGGTTGGTCTGCAGCCTAAGGCGTCGGCGGAGAACTTTAAAGTCAGTTGGTGTAAGAGGCACATCAAATAGTTTCTATTCTAGTCGTTTTCACCCTTAACAGTAGCAGTACTTTTTAACTGTTTCTATTTTTTCGATAGAGCCCAGCTTTTTTTTTACAGTTCAGTGATTGAACAGTGATCATAATGGAGTAATCAATCATCATCGTTGAAGTAAGATGCAGATTGCAGACAAGAAAGTCTCCGTGCTAAACCAGTTCACAATAGCTTAATTGGATTTAAACCCTTCTAAAATATTCTAATTATACATTTACTACAACCACTAAATCATCAAGCATCAATCAATGTCTATACACGGATTAAAGAATCGAATTACCCAATATTTTACACCAGATCAGAGACCCTTCCAAGCATCAAGAACTCGGTTGAAAACCTCGCCGACCAAGTCCCTATCGCCACGCCTCACAAACGCATCGAGCTCGTCTCTTACATCATATATCTTCCCAAACCTCACCAAGTACCTCAAGCAAGAATCCTTCAGCTTCATCAACCCGTAAAGATTCGCCCACTGCAATCTCTCAAGCACGTTTTCCGAGTCAATATCTTGAATCAAACTCTCGTGGCAAGCTTCCTTCAAGTCGGAGACGTCGTACTTGTCCGCAGCTCGGAGAAGGGCTAACCTGTGCGTTAAGAACGCCTCGCTCTGAACATTGCCGTAGATGTAGTTTAGGAAAGCCTGGCAAGACTCGAGGGACATGTCTGAAATGTTCACTGTCGATTGTTCCTTCTCTGTTAGGTCGTGAGAGAACATGGTCTGAAAAACAGGGGATCTTGAGGCGAGGACTGCTCGGTGAGCTCTCATTTGGCCGTTTGAGGCGTTTATTATGATGTCTGTGTGTATGCTTTGGAAGAGCATTCTACCTAGGGAGTTGAGGGCGGTTTGGTTCGATTGTTGTCGGGTCGAGGGTTCGGCCCATATTGAAAGCGGGTCGGAGCCCTGTTAATTGCAGTGGATTTGTCACAGAAAGACAAGAAAGATTAAAAAGATAGAGTTGATGGATTGATCGGGTGGTCATCGGTTATGACTTACCGTTGGAGATGTGATCTTGAGATCGAGGAATTCGACGTCGATGATGAATTTTCCAGTTAAAGGGAGTTCAACAGCCCACACGAAATCTTCGTTTGTTTTGAGCTGTTTATCAGTAACTTCTGCGAAATCAAGGACAGAGCATATAAAAGCTGTAGGACTGGAAACATCAGATGTAATGAATGACATTGAAAAAAGATTGGATTTTTTCCTTCCAAGAACATCACCTGGGTGAATGAAACACTTCCGATCTAGCAAAGAGACGACTTTGATGATGAACGATGCAAGTGGGGGACCTTCTTTAGTCGAGTTTGATATCTCTGGGAACAATCTGATGAACAAGGCCCTATTTTTCTCCACGGACAAACGCCTTTGCTTACCAAAGAACATACAGATGCAGTTAATTCAAGAATCCCACGTCATGAAACTAAACTACCCAGAAAATTTCACAAAAGGTAAACGATGGAGGTGATGAAAAAAAACAGGGCACAGTTAATACCAGTTCCAATTCCCCATCGTGAACGGATCTGATTTTCTGTGAGTCCACGAAGCCAAGTTCTCTATCCTCCATTGTGCAAGGCGTGAAGTGGTTTCAACTCTGTGAGAAGATTCGCTCATCTTAGATACCACAAGCGCTGCGGCGATCTCATTGAAACAGTCGAGAAACCCTTCCAAGAACTGATCTCCGTGCTTTCCCAGCTTGGCTTCGAACCCTCTTCTTCATATATTATTCATCAGCCACCTCTCTCTGCTCTCTGTTCCTCAACAAATCTGAGTATATTTTATGTTATATTGGAGTGGAAATTCTCGATTTCTGAGGGGGACCCAGTGGAATCTGAACGTTTCTGTCACGCAAGGTCTAAGTTTGATCAGGACTTACGCCATTAGTGACGGATTAATGAAGCTTGAAACCTATGCTCTGTTTTTTTCTCTCTCTATTGCATCTTTTCAGCTTCAGCCTTCAAGAGAGAAAAAGTCGCTTGAGAACGATATTTCGCCTTAGCAGTCACTTCAGATCCTTTAGCAACCGCAAAAAGGCTTTTATTGCATGAAATTGGTTGGTTGGTTGCTTTCCCAATCCGCACACAACTACCACCAAGTTGAATGGTATAGCAAAATACGTATGTGACGTACTCATGGATTGGAATCTTCATTGATAGCGTTGGTATTTAATTCTTTTGTCTAGCTGGGCATGGTGGGAAAGATTCAATCAAGTTGCAAGAAAAGTATCTCTCGAGCGAGATTGGCCCACTTGGTGTTGTTATCTTTTCTTCTAAGGTGTTCCAATTTGACAAGCAACCCCACATTTAGATATTTCAGATTAAAATCAAATACGGCAATTGGGCATTCATTACATTATGTTTACATCGTTTTTCAAAGCTATTTTTCTGGCCCTCCTAACTGGACTAGGATAAAAGGAGTTGGCTGAGGGTAGAATCTGATTTTGTTGGTGTTTTTGGTTTGCCCTCCTTAGAATCTTTTTCTTCTGTTCTAATTCGCGGCCAACTTCTGTCGTCTACATATTTTTGCTGTGTATGCTCTATTTATAGTAAAAAAGATGCCATGTTTAGCCATTTGGCATTGGCGCATGGTTGCCTCTCTTGTGATTGCAAATACAAAAGTAGTTTTGTTGGTCTCAAATACGACATTCTCTTTAATGGGAGAAGAACCTTAGATCTTACCAACCATTACATGCATCTTCCCTGAGAAAACCCTCCTTCCAATCATTCCGGTAAATGAAATCTTGATAACCATCGTACACAAAAGAAGAAAAGGCGACTTATCATCATCAGCAATTTGTGGCATCTCAACCCTAATTCCAACGATCCTTTTCATCGCCATCACGAGGAAAAAAAATGAGATCGTCGCGATGATCAGATACCTCAACGCCAGGGCCGTTCACGTCCATACGATCAGAGAATCTCGGCGATCGAATCTCCTCGTCGTGTAAGAACAAAAAAAAACATGCTTTATCCTCGCCGACGATGCTCGCAACTTCCCTCGAGCCCGACCCCACAGCAGTCGACCCAAATCCCGCCCAGAACTTCGTAACCTCCATACACAGAGCGAAGCTAGGCACCGCCTTGTGCACCATAACGGTGACATGGGCCAAGACTCTCATCAGCCACTGCCTGTACTTGACCGTCGACAGCGACCCTCGAGAAGGGAACTACTACACTTGCAAGATCGACCTCAAGACTTGGCAGTTTTGGGGCAAAAAGGGCCTGAAAACCTTCAAGGTGTCGGAAAACCGCGTCGACGTTTACTGGGACTTGAGGTCGGCGAAGTTCGCCGCCAGCCCAGAGCCGAACTCGGACTACTACGTGGCAGTTGCAACCGAGGGAGAAGTCGTTCTGCTCCTAGGCGATCAGAAGAAGGAAGCGTTTAGGAGGACAAAGTGCAGGCCTTCCTTGGAAGATGCTTCCTTGGTGCACAAGAAGGAGGTTGTCTTCGCCAGGAAGTGCTTCTGCACGAAGACAACGCTGGGTTACGACGGGAAAGAACACAGCATCATGATCGAGTCTGCGTTGACGGGCCCGTACGGGCCCGAAATGTGGATAAGCGTGGACGGGATGGAGTCGATCAGAGTGCCTAATCTGCACTGGAGATTTAGGGGGAACGAAACGATCACGGTGGACAAATCGCTCGTTCAGGTTTTCTGGGACGTCCACGACTGGCTTTACGGCGGCGGCGATCGCTCGGGCGTCGGGATATTTCTGTTTAGGAGGGTCGAGGAGGAAGAGAACGGCTCGGGTTCCTTTGACGTTTGGATGGAGGAGAGCGTCGAGTCTTGCGCTGCTGCGTTTTGCCATTTTCTCTATGCTTGTAGAACTGAATAATGGAAGGGCATTATCATCGAGGATTTGAAGTTCTAAACCAACGGTTCTGCGAATGCAATTAGGTCGGGGAATCAGCATTTTAATCCCAATACAGAAGCGAAAATGGAAAAGATTTAGGGAAGAAAAAGAAATCAGACATGGAAACACAGAGACGAGCTAACTTGGTTTCTCGCCGTTTATGGCGTAAAAGGAAACATTCGCCAAACTGGTTGCTTCGCCAGGCAAGAACGAGTTACGAGCGTGAACAGCCGATATGTATATCAGCATAGGGTTTTTTTCTTCTTAAGAAACACACTGCTCAAACTAGGCAAAAAAAGTAGAACCTTTTCATTACTCACATGCAATTTTCGAGCATTCTTGTCTCCATGGATCTCACTTGCGTTGGCTTTCTGCTTTTGTTGCACCTGACAATTACTCCCAAGGGGGAGAGGGAGACAATCGACATAAAAAAAAAAAAAAAAAAAAAAAAAAAAAAGTGGGCATTTACGTTTCTTGCCCCATTTAAGTTTCAATTAGAGTTCATGTCAGAAATTCACAGTTTTAAGGACCCAATTTTTTCAGAAACACTTCATGGTTCCAGAATACTACTACCTCCGTCCCACTAAGTTTATCACATTTTGCCATTTCGGGCGTCCCACTAATTTTATCACCTTTCCTTATTTAGCAAAAAAACTATCACAAACAATCAATATAATAATATTAAATATTCTTAAAGACGTGTCAAATATACACTTTATTACCTTTTCATTGTACTATATTATTATAATAATACCACCTTAATATCCGTGCCCACCAAGATATGTGATAAAAATAACGGGACGGAGGTAGTACTTCATAGGTCTATGAAGTCATAGGTCTGTGGTAACACTTCACGGTCTGTGCACGGATCTGTGCTACCACTTCATGGGTCTGTGGTAATACTTCATGGATCTATGGTAACACACGTGTCATTTTCTGTAAATGAAACTTAAATTGAGTCATATATATATAAATGAAACATATATAGGTATTATCTCTAATTAAAAATACGAATTGGAGCCGTGACTCGTAATTTGCAAAAAAAAAAAAAGGCGATACTCAAAAAAGACGTAAAAATAATTAAACGGGCCTATATAGATCAAGCTAATTGGGCTTTGGAATAATACACGCAGAATGGAATTACAAGATTTGGCACGTAAGACGCCTCGCACGCATTACACTTGTCAACTAACCTACAGACACGTGTTGGGCAATCTTCGCTGTCACCATACCAAAAGTTAATATAGGACAGTTCGAGATCTTACAAGATGATATATGCATGTTTATATATGGGAGGTACAAATCCGTTTATTGCATTGTATGTAAAATAATCTAAAACCGATGTCTACTACGAAGGTGGAGGAGAAGCAAAGTACTACTAAATCGGAGGAAGAGCGAGCGGCCGAGGAGATAGACAAGGACGCAGTGTCACGGCTGAGCCACCAGCACTGCGGCGGCGTGTCCCCGTCGTACGGCATGGATAACAGGAAGCCGACCACCTCGGAGGATTTTGCCGACGGGTCAGATGAGGCTTCTACGGTCGGAAAGTGCCGCGACGAACAACAAGCTGATCATTACAAGTGCGATTGATATTATTACGCATATGTACTGATGGATCGTTGATGTTTTATGTGTTTTGTAGTATGTTTGTTCAAAGGAGGTTTGATGATCATGGTCTTGCGAATATTAAAGAAATAATAAACTTAAGTTGCACCTTAATTTGAATAAGTTAGTAAAAATAACAATGACTCAAACATTTTACAGGCACGAGAAGCACTTGATCGCTCAATCTTGATCGACAAAATGTTAAAAAAATAAACTTGTCTTCTGCATTTTCCTAGCATCATCCTTTCTTCAAGAAAATAATGCAATAATCCGTTTAGATGCTTTTTCATTATTATTAATGTCGCTAGGTTTCAGTGTATTTTGATTAGCGACAATAGTTCAAACGAACAGCCTTTGAGAAAATTCGACACAAGCAAATAACGACTATACCGATACTAAACACGACAAATAAAAGAATACCATTACTACAAAATACAATACAACCCTTCGTCGTCAAGCTACTCAATCGACGCGAACTTCGAACTCATCAGACTCATCGTCGTCGTCGGAGAAGATCTCATCGATACTCCACGTCACACTATTCGAAAACGTCAGCGCAGGCTTCATCTTCGGCACCGCCAAGGGCTCAGATTCGCCGTTGAGTATCTGCAGAACCCTCCTCATCGTCGGCCGCTCGTTGCTATCAGGATTCGCACAGCTCAGGCCCACCAAGAGAAGCTTCTCCGCCGCCACGTCGTCGTACTCGCCGCCCATCTTCGCATCAGCCGCCGACAATACCCTCCCCTCGGAGTGCATCTTCCACACCCAGTCGACGAGGTTGACCATCCTCTGACTCTCGCCTTCCCTCTCTATGGGCCGTCGGCCGCAGGCCAGTTCTAGCACCACCACGCCGTAGCTGAACACGTCGGTCTTCTCAGTCGCCGTGCCGTACTGCAGATACTCGGGCGCCAAATACCCCATCGTGCCCGCGGTTAGGGTTGAAACTGGGCTTTTCCCATGGTCCATGAGCCGAGCCAGCCCAAAATCGCCTAGCCTGGCGTTGTAATTGGCGTCAAGCATCACATTGCTGGCCTTTATGTCGCGGTGGATGACTTGCTGCTCGCATTCTTGGTGAAGGTAGGTTAGGGCAGAGGCGAGCCCTAGCGCTATCCCATATCTGTAGCTCCACTTCAGCGGCTCGGCGCCTTCCTTGTCTTGGTAGAGGGCCATGTCTAAGCTACCATTGGGCATGAACTCATAGACAAGGAGAAGCTCGCCCTTCTCCACGCACCATCCCTGAAGCTGTACGAGGTTCTTGTGCCTCAAGCAGGCGATGATCGAAAGCTCGGCCAAGAACTCAGATTTGCCCTCGTGGGTGTGCTTCGACCTCTTCACGGCGGATATGGTCCCATTATCCGCGAAGAAGGCCTTGTAGACGGTCCCAAAGGCTCCATGGCCTAAGATCCTCGACTGGTGAAATCCCCTCGTGGCGATTCTGAGCTCTCTGTATGAGTACTTTCGAGGGCCAGTCTTGATTTCTTGCTTAAGGGTCTCCTCTGTTTTGATTCGATTCCATCTTCTGAGCGAAATCAGACCGAAAGCTACGAGAACTGCGAAGCACAAGGCTGGAAAACCTATCCCAAGCGCCAGCCCTATCTTCTTTCGACGACTGCGATTCCCAGGATCGGACGCCAGGGTCGGCGGTGTAGTAGGCATCACAACTGTGTTGTCCGAAACGTTATGAGGATGGATTCTTGGGATGACCCGCCTGAAACCCGTCGTTCGAAAGCTCCAATTCTCTACGTAATGAAGCTCAGTGCTCCCCTCGGTGGAGCCCGAGAACCCAACGTACATGGCTTCCTTCAAAAGATCGGAGAGATCGATCTCAACGGTCAGGATTGGTTCCTCGGGCTTCGAGATGGAGTAGCTCAAGAAAACGTCGATCCTCTTCTCGCCATTCGAGTAATCGATCCAACAAGTGATCAAATTCCCGCTCTTCAGATCGATGGAATTCGCCATTGGGTCGGCTGTCTTGATCGATATGAGGCTGTCTATGTCGAGACCGACGTGGTTGTCGCTGGGATCGTCGAAGTGAAGGTCCATCTTGGTATCGAATTCGACCGCCACGAACGTGTTCTTGGTCAGCCGAGAGGAGTTGACCAGCCCCAAGTACCCGCCCGAGCTGCCAAGCGTGTCGTTGTTGGGGGACAAGAAGAAGGTCAGCCCATCGCCGAAGGAAGAAGGGTTGTTCAAGCTGTTGATGGAGAAGGAGAATCTAGTGGAGAAAGAAGCGGTGGCGTTTGTTCCTCGGTCGAAGAAGGAGATGGGTTTGTTGTATAAGACCGAGCCTGAGCTCGAGGAGGGGACCTGCGTCTCCCTAGTGAGGCCGACGACTCCATTTCTCAGGTAAGAATCGCCGAGGAGGGTGAGGTTTCTCAAGGTGAAGAATTGAAAATCAAGATTCACGTTGTGGGGCGGTGGCGCTGGCGACGCGCCGTTGGGGGAGAGTGTCAGACAGGCGAGGAAGATGAGTGCGAACGCAAGGAGCTTTCTTGAGAAACGATGACTGTGGTTGAACATGGCGCGCTCGCTAGGTGTTCGATGAAATGCGAGTTCTTGAGCTCATGAGGAAAGACGATGATGATAGAAACAGTGTCGAGGAGCGAGCTTTTGATGGTGGTGGGAAAATGGGGTTTGAACGGTTATCTGTAATGGGGCTAACGTGCTTTACTCTGATTACTTTTTGGATTATTATATAATATCGACAATCATAGAGTCTATGATTTATAACGGTAATATAGGTTGGAATAATTTATTTTGGAGCGGACTTTGCTTGTTATTATTGGTCCTTATGAATGTAAAGGAGAAGGCATTGCATTATTCATACATTCTTTTAAGCATATCGTTAAATATTTTTTCCATATTGTTAATTATTTGACGGGGTCCATTGTTTGAAACTAAGGGCTCGTTTGATACGTGTTTATGAGTGTGTATGTGTGTATATAATGTGTATGAATAAGTTATGTCGTGTTTGATATCTGTGTATAGTCATACATGCCTTCTATAGCTATACATGTCTATTAGAAGGTTTTTGGTTATAGGTTTGTATATCTATACCCGCCTCTAAGGTGGTTATGAGATTTTTATCACTAATCTATACACACCTATACACATCTCAAACACATCTATCAAACATAATTTATATCAGGACACAAATAATTAATACACACATATCAAACATGCTAAAACACAACATCAACAAAATCGTTGTAAAGCTATACACAAATAACTTATACCCATACAAGCCTTAAACACAAATATCAAATGAGCCATGAAAGTTCAGAAGAAGCCGTTGTAGGAAAAAATATAGCGGAATTGTCAGTCCAATGTTTGACCATTTGCTTAATAGGGAAAGGGAAGATGAGTTGTGTGATGTGATAAATTGATGGAACAACACTATTTTTGGGACACATCATGGAAGACTTCCGTTTTTAATTTGATTGGAAAATTGGGATTAATTAAATTTTTTTAACAAGTACAATTAACGTAACAGTAGGTCTTAGATTGGTTCAAAAATCGCCTAGAAAATGGTAGTATCACATTGGTATGAGCGTTACCTTCCCCAATCATTATAAAATTGTGATTAGCAGCAGATACAAATATGCATTATGCATATGATGAATTAAATACTTGTATAACATTCATTACGATATTCTTTATTTCCTTTTCTTTCTTTTGGCTACACTGTAATTACTAATTAGTCATCTCTTGCCTTTGACACGGAAGAGATATATAAAGCATACGTGATTGGGATAATAACGAAAAGAAATAAGTAAATTTATTAGGTGACACCTACACATTAATACCTACTTAGACTAAAATTTTTACAGATAGGTATCCATGTCAGAAATTTTTAGGTACCCGATTTTATGTACCAGTTTCTCCAGTCACGCCGTACCTTCCTGTGTGTGTATGACGTACCATAACACGTTGATATATCGTACTTAAATGTGTTTGTACGGCGTACCTTATGTGTTAAAGATGACGTACCTAAATGTATACGGCGTACCATTTTCTCAACGTATGACATACCACAATACGTTTTATTGGGTAGCTAAATGTGTTGTATGGCGGATCTGTACCTATCTGCAAAAAAATTATTCTACTAGGTATCATCTACTTATAAACAAATCTGACAGCGTACTAAATTATAAGTTTTTTTTCAAATTGGTATTTATGTGTAAAGACCTATTTGTTAATTTATGTATTGCTTCCTTCCGAAAAAAAAAATTATGTATTGCTGAAATGTGAATACACTGCGGGACACGTCACCAATCTACAACCTTTAACAGGTCTCTCGAAACATTTTGAAATTAGGGTTTCTCGCATCATCCACGAGACGGTCGATTTGTGTGACATAATACCTCTGTTCCGTCCCTTAAAAAAGAAGTCTTTCAATGATTTTTAGTTCTTGATTGCAGTTAAGGAAAACCTTGGTCGACTCTATCCTAATCTATTGATGGACGAAAACGACACCGCGCCTGGCTATCAGTTCAACGGAAGCGAAGCGATACCCGCCGTAGTCGACGAGGGGTTTCTCGCCGAGGAGGAGGATGACTATGAGGACCTCTACAACGACGTCAATGTCGGTGAGAACTTTCATTACTCTTTTCGCAATAATGGGGACGACAGTAGTAAAACAGGGCAAGGAAAAGATGAGCATGAAATTCCGGCGGCTGATGGTGCGAAACAGGGAGTTTTGGGCGATGCAAATGCAAATTCACGTCAGGAAGAAGCTATTGATAGGGAGGGGCATCAAACCGTGAGCGGTGCTGATGTCGGTGGAGGAATGAGTAGTACACCGGGCACTGTTGGAGGTGGTGGCGAGTTTAGGGTTGAGCTGAACAAAGTTGATAATTTGGGGGATAGGAATGGGGGCAGTGCGGTTCCGAGTAATCAACAAGTAGTTCAGCATCAGCAGTTTCAACAGAATCAGCCGCCGGCTGTTTCTCCTGATGTTGGTAATGTGGGAAGCATTGGTAACGTTTATGTAGGTAGCGGCGGTGGTGGAGGTGGAGGTGGAGGAACTATTCTCTACGTTGGTGACTTACATTGGTGGACAACTGACGCTGACCTGGAGTCCGAGTTGTGCAAGTATGGGCCTTTGAAGGAGTTGAAGTTCTTTGACGAGAGGGCCAGTGGCAAATCAAAGGGTTACTGTCAGGTGGAGTTTTATGATCCGGCAGCTGCTATGGCATGTAAGGAAGGGATGAATGGTCACATTTTTAATGATCGGCCTTGTGTTGTTGCATATGCATCACCATATAATATTAGAAAAATGGGAGAATCTCAGGCTAATCGAAACCAACAGCAAATGGGGCAAGGATCTGTTAATCAGCTTAGGAAAGGGCCTGGAGATTTGCCTGGTAGACCTGTTGGTGCTGTTGGCGGCATGCCTACTGGTGGGATTAATCAAGGTGCCATGGAGGGCAATGGCAGAGGGTTTGGTAGAGGTAATTGGGGTAGAGGTGGTGCTGTAGGAGGAATGGGAATGAGGGGCCAAAGTGGGCCCATTAGGAATAGGGGTGTTGGTGCAATGGGTCCTCGTGGCATGGCGGGTAGTGGTAATGGTTTTGGCCAGGCGATGGGTGGCGTTCCTCCTCTATTTCCTCCTCAGCCGATGATGGGCCAAGGGTTTGATCCCGCTTTTGGGGGCCCAATGGGGCGAATGGGCGGATATGGGGGTTTTCCTGGTGCTCCTGCGGCTCCTTTTCCTGGACTTGTCTCACCATTCGGACCTGTTGGTAATGTTGGCTTGCCTGGAGTAGCACCTCATGTTAACCCTGCATTTTTTGGGAGAGGGATGCCCATGGGTGGCATGGGGATGATGCCCAATGCTGGCCCTGGTGTTGATGGATCTAACATGGGAATGTGGTCTGATCCTAATATGGGAGGATGGGTAGGCGATGATCATGGAGCGAGAGCAGGCGAATCGAGTTATGGCGAAGAAGCTGCTTCTGAACATCAATATGAAGGAGGGAGTCAAGAAAGAGGAGGGTCTCGCCCAAATGCAGTGAAGGAGAAAGATAGAGTTTCAGAGAGGGATAGGTCAGGTTCTCCTGATAGGAGGTTCCGAGATGACAGAGGACAAGGTTATGATAGAGATGTGCCAAGAGAGAAGGATATTGAGCGTGATCATGAGTATGTAGAAAGGAGACAACGTGATAACAGAGATGCTAGAAGAGACAGAGACAAGGAACGTAGTAGGGATCGCGAGCGTTCTTTAGACCATGATCGCGACAGAGAGCGTGACAGGGATGTTAGAGACAGGCGTGCTGATCAGCGCAAGCACAGAAACCGTGACGCTGAATACGATGATGAACGGGACAGGGGAAGATCATCTAGGACTTATAGCAAATCCAGGCATGAAGAGCGCAGATCAAGATCGCGAGATGCTGATTATGGGAAAAGAAGGCGTATGACGTCTGACTAAATTGACTACATCTCGAAATATCCAGAAGCTAGTTAATAAAGACTTTTGGAGCTTAATAAGTCTTGATAACCGTCCTCATCAAGGAATCTTTTGTTGGATGTTGATTGGCCCGACAATGTTAAATGCTCTTTCGCCTGAGATTTTACGACTGCAGAGTTTTGATGATCCCTCCCGAAGACTGGCTTCTTCGAGGCATCAGTCTGAGTAAGTTATCCTCATGCATCATTCTCTTTCTTATTAATGCAATTGTCATGGCGCGTGCTCTTTAGTACAATAATTTACATTATACATATTACGTCTACTATAGATACATTATTATGTTTATATATCTGCGCTGGGGTTGCGCACTAATATAGCGCCATTTTGCCTTGGGTGCATTATGGCGCATATGATTGCCAATGTTATAAAGTCGGCCATTCACGTGCGTTTTCCTTTTTCTACTTCATATTATTTGTTTGCGTAGGCTTCAGCAGAGCTCCTCCAGTTTAGGATTCATAATATGCTAAATTCTAGCAATGTTTTTTCTTCATGTTAGTGGGAGGCGATGATTTTGACCTGAAGATGTTGTTGGCCAGGATGCTTCTACTTAAGAATTGATTTGATGAGATGGTTACGCATCTCTATCCATATTATTAGCTTGTGGAATGCTTCTAATTCAGTTCTAAGACATTTTGTTGCTACTAAGTTTTTTACTTTGAAAAACCAATGTTATGATGTGTATGTTTGCTTCTGAGAACTTCTTGATTGTTTTTACTTATGAATGTGATGTAATCTTTGACTGTAATTCTTCCCTGACGTGTTTTCTTTCACTGGGTTGTGGGCATATTTGTTTGCCTATGTTGTGGTTTTACACGAGAATGGTTGTAATTAAATGTATATTCTCACATGTATATATGTTAGGAAGAGAAAAGGTTTTCTGTAACACTGTACATTATTGAAAAAGATTTTGGAGGTTCTTGATTTGGCCCTTCCTCTCGTGAATCGTGATTTAGTTCTCTCGTTCAATTTATTTGTAGATACATATTTTCGTATATTAAGAACACATCATAAAACAATTTCGAAATTTTGGTTTCAGGCTTCAGCTACTGTTTTAAGAAAATATATGATTTAGTTTATGAATGAAAATAAATTTGTAATGGGCTAAAAGACTCCAACAGATTAAAAAATAAGATTCAATTTGAACTAAATATAAATCTATTCTTTCATAAAATTTTACATGTACATGGATATCAGAATTTAATAGAGATGTCGCCACTCGGACACATGTCGCAGGAGGGGCATTTCGGGAAAGTGACTTTTTACTTTATAATAATTAACCTCGAACGAGTTCAATGAAGACAGACCCCACCTAACACAGTACAAATATTCCACTCTCACCAAAACCTCACAGCTTTTCTTTCTCTCAACAGAGAATCTTTCTTATCACAGTGCAGTGCATCACAAGCTATTCCCAACCCATATCTTCTTCTCTCATGGAAATTCCAGAAAAGTTAGTCAAATTTAAATCCCACGTTCTTATTACAACCCTTCTCAGTGTAATAATCTTCCTAATATGCCGTACAGTTCCAAGCTTGCTCAGCATAATAAGCTACTTTTGGCCGCTCCTTGTATCGACGGCTGGTTTTCTAGCTGCATTGGTTGTTCTCGGCCGTATCTCGCCGCCTACGGAGGAGAAATCCGGCGACGGGTTGCTGGACTACGTGGCGGCTCAGCTGTCGCCGTCAACCATTGAGGAACAAGTCGAAGAAAGCGTTAGAGCAGATTAAATAAGCTGTTTCTTGATTATGGCTTCATCCTTTTACGTTTCGATTTTCTGTCTTCCATTGTTAGAAGCAGAACTTCTTTCCTTCCAATAATAGTAGTATGCAATTTCCCTGTTTTCCCCTTTCGAATTCGATTATGCATGTGAAAATCTCAAATATTAATTATTAGGGACAGCACAGACTACAGAGAATAAATCATTAAATAGACTTCCCATGTTATAATTAGATAGATCATCGAAGGAAGATCACCTCTCACCTACTTCCCTCGTACAGCTAATACAGAGTACATCTCTGCTTAAAGAGATAGGGAACATAGAGTTTATACAACAGCGAGTATTGAGTTATTATGGAAGATGAAGTGCTGAAACTCACGGAATCATGCGTTGGATTGAGCAAGTATCAAGTCAGCTGTGGACAAAGTCCCAGATTGATCAACGTCGAGGTTTTGAAACTCTTGCAGCCATGGTAAGATATCTTCTTGCTTGACCTTTCCCATCTCTTTCAGCTTATATAAGACAAACTCAGCAGGCCTGTTAGAATTCAAAGCCAAACGACCAAATTAGTTATCTTTCAAGGAAAGACAGATAGAGAGATTGAGTTCGAAGAATTACTAACCCGACAAGCCGATCATCATCAATATCAGCCTCCCCCAAATCCACGTTAGTCATTTTTCTGGTGAGGACATACTTGACCAGAGATTTCTGCCTACTCTCCGTGTTGAGCTCAGCAATGCAGGCGAACAACTGAGCCAAAGTAATCGAACTTGTTAGAATCCAAAAGACAGCGAAGACACGTCCAGCCTTCGTCGAGAAGGTTTTATCGCCATAGCCCAGGGTCGTCACGGTGGAGCAGACGCAATACAGGGCGTCTACTACGTCCAAATTCTCGACTGCGGTGAGAAATAGAATGCCAACCGAAAGCAAGACGACAAGTAAGGCAGCCATCAGTATACACTTATATCGAGCCCTGTTGTTCTCCAAATCTTTGAGGATTTCACTCGGTCCAAATTTTTCGCGCATGCGCATTGCCCCGATGAGCAAATTTTCCTGCTTTTCAACCATGTAATCAGCTCTTTTGCTTATCAGGAGGCCAATCAGGGCCATCCCTGAGAAGACAAAGGCACAAGCAAGAAGCTTTGTGGCTGTGCTGTTAGGTACGAGGTCTCCATATCCAAGGGTTGTCATGGTCACAATGCAGAAATATAAAGAGTCAAGAACCCCATCGATTTTGTTCCCTGCAAGCTGATCGTTAACGAAGTAGAAGCAAACGGTTCCAACGCTCAGGTATATAGTCAAGTAAAGAGTTGCTTTTCTAGAGCTGGGATGTAACTTCTCCCAAAAGGACCGAGACTCATCTGAAGGGTGAGAATCATCTGCAGACGTAATTTCGCCGGGATGAAATTCTGACAAAGGAGCACTTCTGCATCGACGATACCTTTTTCCCTTAGGTTTGGTTGTTTGACCATTTGTAGCTGTTGGATTCAATAGTCTAGTTAATAACAGCTTCTCATCTTCACTAGCCATTCTGATACGGCAAAGCACTCTGAGTGTTTTATGAGGTGAAAGGATCCCTGTTCATGCAAAAAGGCGTTACAAGTCAAAATTTTAATGACATAGCTCATACTCGAGCGCTTTCACTTCATAACTGGCAAGCTGCATTACTCAAAGGTATAACTGATTCCAAGGAAGTATTTTATATGGAGCGACACAAATGATTTTGAATGTGAATGATATGGAGGAACCATAGTTGGAACGGATTACAGAAATCGAGATTCATCTCACGATTGTTCAAAATCAATCGGCTCGGCTCAAAAATCATTTCCCCCTAATCCCTACTCCCCCAGTTCTAATCCACTTCTCAACAGAAAATCTCCTGGTGCAACAGTGAAAGCATCCATTCATATTGAGCTAATGATTTTCGAGCCCGCAAAAAAATCGACCAAGAAAAGAAAAGTATTAGCAGGGTAACAATCGTCGATGAAGAACAAAACGATCAATAATAGTACAATAAGTGAGAATTTCGAAGCTTCCACAACGTACCTGAATAAACCAAACCTCAGAAAAGATGCGGTTCAACAAACCTCAGATTTTTCGCGCCGATAGTCGACCGAAGCCTTGATTTCGTTCATGAAAGCTCGTCGGCCGTCGCTCGTCATTTACGTACGATACTGTTTACGTAGTTGACTATTAGAATAAATTATTGCAATGCACAATATATAGTATATATATTTAATTCAGTGAGTGGAATTTCAAGTTGGCGTATTACACAAGTCAGCGTGTCACTCAATCTAAGGCCGTGACCCAAGATTTTCTAAAATAATGCCACACAGTCAAACAACTCCAATTATTATGTCGAGAGATTTTTTCCCATCTCTACGGATCCTATTCCTACACTCGTATAAAAATATAAACCGACATATTTTGTGGGCCTCATTACAGATACGTCCCTATAGATTATGTGTTGAAAAGCCCAATAAGGAATTAAATATTAAAAGAATAGTTAAATTAAGGAAAATTCGGCTGGATAAATTAAAGGCCACCGTTATCTTCAGTTCATCGTTCACTGCTGAGTCTTCATCCTCGCCGAGCTCGAAAAATTGAACATGGCTTCGATTTCTTCGCCTTCACTTTCAGCTGTGTTCTTACCATCGCGCAATCCTTCCAATGTCACTTCGGCACCGCAACTCCTTTTCCCTTGTTTGAATTCCTCCAGGTTGCGCGGTGTAGGATCCTCCGCCCGCTTATCGTCTTCGAGAATCTCGGCTGCTTCCGAAGTACTGGAAACTGATGCCGAGTCTAATATATCCGAGGTTGCTTTGAAATTTGATTCGATCCGCAGTGCCCGACTTTTATTTTTTGGATTTTTTTTTTGGGAATTTCTTAATTTTATCTGCGTGTGTTAATCAGGGTGAGGTTCCCGCTTCTTCAGAGCTCGGCGTTGGTTCAGACTCCGTAAGCATCTTTTGATTACCCTTAAATGACCAATTCTTTTTCTTTTTGTTGCCTTTTGCTCGACGTTTTCTTCTTTTTGTTGATGCTTACGTTACGCTTGAACTTCATTGCATTTCATTTGGTTGTCTTCTGTTGCAATATTAGCGCTGAGATGTTTCCTTTTTTCCTTTCCAATTCGAAATACATATCGTTGATCTTCGATTACTGCATTGAAACCACCAGGTAGCACCTAAGCAGAAGATCAGAATCAAATTGAGATCGTATTGGGTACCTCTAATAGAAGACTCATGCAAGCAGATATTGGATGCTGCAAGAACGACCAACGCAAAGACCATGGGACCCGTCCCATTACCTACGAAGAAGAGGATTTACTGCGTCCTTAAATCTCCGCATGTTCACAAAGACGCAAGGTTTCATTTCGAGATAAGAACCCATCAACGCCTTATTGACATTCTTTATCCTACGGCCCAAACGATCGATTCGTTGATGCAGCTCGACTTGCCCGCCGGCGTCGATGTTGAGGTTAAGCTTTGATTGTTTATGCTCTCTAAGTAGATCCTTCAATTTGTTGTAGATTGATTGATTTCATGTGTTGTTCTGTGCAAGATTTTTTAATGTGGACTCGAGTTGGTTCCATTCCACAAGTAAAGATCGCAACGATTTCTGTTTCTTATGACTATTGTTACTCTTTAAGATTGCTTCCAAAAGTATTTTAATTGCATCCACTGTTGACTCCACTTCTGTTTGACTGTCGTTGCGAGGTAATATTAATCCGACTAAACTCACAGCGTAAGCAAGCAATGAAGAATGCGGTCAATCAACTGCCAATGTGCAACGATGGATATACTACAACAGAGACACACAGGGCAACAGATATAACACAGAATGGAAATTATCACATCCCCGTTTTCCGATCTCAACCCATACTAGTTGATATTTCAATCAGAAAGACGAGCTAATGCTTCGATGATATAAGGTTTACAAAACGGCAAGAAGCACGCCGATGCAGCCGAGGATAGCGTTCGAGCCGAGCCTATGCTGCCCATTCGGCTTGCTAGGCTGGGGGGACAAGCCAGTGTCGTTGTCGCCCGCCCCGCGTTTCTGACCGACGGGCGGCAGTGGAGGTTCGGACACGCCTTCCTCAGTTAGGATCGGACTCGGAGCCTCAGCTGGGGGCAGCTTTCCATGGAACAGCTTTAAAGCCTGTAATAAGCCGCCAGGTTCGGGGGGCGACATGTAATATGGCACCTCTTTGTACCCCAGGCAACGGTTCCCTGCCCATCGAAAAATTGAAAATCCAGCATTACAACCCTGAAAAATGAGGGGGAACAAATAAAAAGTGAACTTACGCTTGTACTTGGAAGCCGTGGATGGGAACTCAGTGACGACTCCATTGATCCCAAAGGAAGAGAAGGCGTTGATTTCCACGTATGCGTCGGAGTAGAAGTCCCACGGCTGAGAGGGGAATTCGTTTCTGAACAACCGAACGTAGACCGGGAGACCAAACGCTTGGAGCCTCGAGACGACGTCCGTTGCGCCCGTTGTGAAGAGATCATCCGTGGGAAAAACCGACCCTTTCGAGATAATCACCGCCGTCGAGAAACTCTTCATGTAAGAAACCGTCGAGTTCGTGACGCTGCTTATGTCTTCGCCGACTTCGTATACGAGCTCGTAATTATTACCGCCGATGCCCTTGAACTTCCTTAGGACCGAACTTTCGCTGGATCCAATCATGACTCTCTTGTGGTTGGGCGGTTTGAACTCGGTTAGAGCTTCCAAAACGGCGCCCGTTACGTCTAGTCCTTGGACTTCGGCGAGGTATGCAGCGTTCTGTACGTAGGAAAAATAACCCAACGTCGTAAGGCCGTAAGAAACACTTATTGAATGTAGTTTAAATAACGAACCTCGATGCCAATTAATACGCCGGCGACGGAAGACTCGTTGCTTGCGTACGCCAGAAAATCGGACAACTGAAAGAAATTCCCGTCGTTTTGGGCTCGAGGGTTTCGGAACATCGAGTAGTTTGGGTACGGGTTGGTGATGGCAGCTGCGAGAAATCAGAAACGATGCGTCGTAAGCGTCGAATAATCCAATAACTGTCTATACTCATTGCGCTTACGTTTTAAGCTCTGAATCTGCGCCCACGTCAAGCTGTAGGCGTAAATTCCGCGTTTTATGTTGAGGTCGGGATTGTCCGATGTGAGATTCCCGAAATCCGTGTTCGTCCCAATGTTCGTTCTGTCCCTGAGGTTGATAGATCCCAAGCAAAAGGGTACTCCGTCGCTAGTCATTTGGACGGGGCAGTCGATTATCTCTGCGCCATCGGCCACAGCTTTTCTGTACGCCAAATCAGTACAACCTGGGTAGAATCCACTCGCTCCCTCGGAGGAAATAACCAATATATCAGCTGCAATGGAGAAAAATAAACGTAATGCGCCCACGAATTTGCGGGAAATGAACGATGTTTTGGCTTATTACCTTGGACGGTTTCATTCTTGCCCATGTGGGAGAAGCAATCTGCCATGCAAGAACATACGGTAAGTAATACAGCTGATATCGAATCTAAGGGTGAGAAAAAAAACGGCGGTTTTTTTTTTTTTCTCTATGACTCTACCTATGGTTGCGGACGGCGTTATGGGGAAATCAGAAAGCACGCCGTCGACGGAAAACGCGCCGTTGTCGACGAAATTGAGGTACTCTTCGACCGGGTCGTAGTTATAGTCGTAAGGCAAAACCGCAACGTCGTTGGCGAATTGGGACGCGAAAACTTCTAAACCAGCTTCGTGGGCTTCCATTACGAGGGAAGTGTGGTTCAGCAAATAGAGGTTTTCGTCGACGGGCCATACATACGTCTTAGGAACCATAATTCCGGCCGCAAACGTCTTGACGAACGTCAGATTCTTCAAAAGGGAGGCGTACGTTTTATTGGTCGTAACCTCGACGTCGGCGGGCTCGAGAAACTGCAAAACGCGCTTCGTGGGGCCCGTCCTCGACGCGATGCTCTGCAAGAATCCAATTTCGGGCGAAGAGATGTACTTAACGACCACGCGCCTCGATAGAGATAGGACGTAGCTCCTCATGCTGAGATTGTGCTGGTCGTAAAACGTACTAAACTGCGCACAGAAAAACGTTATATTCTGAGTCGACATTTCTAAGAACGCTGAGAAAAAAATATGCGATTCGTTGCCTAACCGGGATATTTAACCATAGCCCGGGCGGTTTTACTTGGTCGAAAACGTCTTCCACCGTAAGAATCTTGGCAGTCTCGTCGAAGTTTGGAGTCCGGGAATAGATCCTCTGTGTCACTGCATAATATAAGACAGATGATAGCTAGCGGGAGATCGTCGAGGAAACGTTATCTGTAAGAGAAGAGAAGTAAAAAAATCTTACGGTTGACATCTGCGAGCTCGTCGAGGGTGAAGTCGAGGGAAAACCATCCAGACATTGAAGCCCCGTTGACGACATAGGAGTTGCTTCGGTTAGGGTAAGAATCATTGATCGTCGTAGCGTTGTTTAGATTAATGTCGGGCGAGCAGATCCCAACTGCGTCTTTCGTGAGATGAACGTCGCACAATATGTGTGCGTCGGGCAAACTTGTCTGGACGGCGACGAAGTATGCGTAGAAGCTGGAGTCGGGGAATATCCCCGAGAATCCGCCCCTCGCTATTACCAAAGGAGAATTTCCTGCGAAAAAAAGAAACAATAACATCAATAAAATAAAAAAAAATCCAAGCATGCTGGACAGAATGCAACTTTTTCCCTCGAGTAATGTAAAAGAAGAGTAACTTACAAAATGGAATTTGACCCAGAAAGTTTAACCTCAACGTTTCGTGAATGTGATTTTAATACTGAAATAATTTCTTATATGGACATATAAAACGAGTAAGGAAAGAATCACAGTTACATACCGCTGAGTGTCTTCCATTTCTTAGTGCTGCCGCTCGATCTTTGAGCAGTAGCTAAAGCAATTGAAGACCATAGCATGAAGAAGCCGAGGACAGAGCTGAGCTTACACATTGCACACGACGACGTCGTTCCAATTGATCTTTTTCTGCCACTTTTCCGTCCAAGGTTGAGTTTTTATTACAGAATGTGACAAGTTGGCAGCAACCCAGCCTTTTTTTCCCTGAAATGTCTTCAGCAATAAAAAAGAGAGAGCAAACGTTTATATCTAATTATTTTACGTGTTGTGGGTGGACGCGTTCGTATGGGGTTGGTTTCACATTCACTCTCCTTTTTTTTTCTGAAAATAAATGTTCTTTTTTGGTTAAAGTTTCTTCTGTACATACGTCAGATATATGAGATATTTGGTGAAAGCTCTTGACAATCAAGATAGAAATTTATTTTTTCAGATTACGAAATTCTAACGTAAAGCCTTCAGCCCTTCACATATGAAGAAAGATTATTATTATTAACATTAGGGGTGTTCATTATTTGGGTGACCCAATTAACCCAGCCGAACCGAACTGAATTCGGCTTATTTGGTTTGGTTAATTCGGGGATCGGGAGGTTAATTGGGTCACCCGAATTATTAAACGGGGAAATGGTTTGGGTATTGGGTGGGATAAAAAAATTCGGGCACACCCGAAACCCGAATAGCATAATTATTTTTTTAATATAGATATAAATATATTACTCCATATAATTTTACTTAAACCTTAAAGATATAAATCATATAAAAATAATACTAATTGAGCCTTCCTTAAAAGATATAAATCATATAAAAGATTGTGTTATGAATATTTAGATCAAGCTTGTTAATTGGTTTTTGCATAACCAAACCAGTTAACCCGAAAACCGAATAACCCGAGAATCAAATAGTTAATTGGTTTTGGTTTGGTTTGCGGGTGGTTGTCTCAACCGTCAAAAACCCGAATAACCCAAACCGAATAACCCGAACACCGAAATTAACCCATTTGAACACCCCTAATTAACATGGGAAAGAACAGACACAATGGGGAGCCGAGCCGAGCCGTTTAAGCCGATTCTCTTTATTCTTGGTCTACTGATTAACTCCCACGTGGCGTCAAGTTATTGGTTTTTTTACTCGTTGCTTGTGCTCGCAGTGGCACCTGATATTAAAATGAATTTCATTCTCTAAATAGTGAGAAATAAAACAAACGTCGTATGTAGTATTATGCTTGTATATTAATGAATTAAATGCTGGTTCTGCTATGAAAAAAGCACTACTTTTGTTGTTTGCATATTTGTTTCGGCCTTTGGGTGGTCCACTTGTTGTCGTTTTTCGTGTTTTTGGACATTTACCATTATCGACAAACGTATAGGCTCAGCCGTAATTTATGATTTTATCCACGTGGAGGTCAATAATTGGTTTTCTCAATCGGGCCCGAACTAGCAATTTATTTAAAATTAAGTGCCTATTGGGTTTCTCATTCGGGCCGACTTGGGCCCAGAAACGTAATGGCCCAAAGGAACTAAAATAAAGGCTCAGATATGATTATTTGGGAAAGTATATATTATGTATGCAGTGCATGTCATGTATTCTCGACGACAACTCAACTGTTTAATGAACCCACGTCCTATTTCGTTTTCTCACCTTCCATTTTCCAGCTCGATGAAATTCTCACAACCTCCATAATGGCGTATCTATTTATTGTATTCTATGTGATCGTCAAATCCAGACAACGTTAATTCGGCTTCTCTTTTATGTTCCACGTTTTATGGTGCTGAGGTTGATCGTGAGATAACATCGATGTCTGGTTACGTTGGAGTTTTCGTAGCTGACCAGTGGCTCCAGGGTCAATTCACACAGGTCGAGCTTCGCAGCTTAAAATCGAAGGTAAAGAGTCGAATTTCACAGCGTCGTCTGAAGATATTTCGTTTAGATTCATCAATCCAATGAAAGACATTTATTTGATGTCATGTGCATGGTTCTTCTTTTTTCGATTGTGGAATATGAATAGGGGATGATTAATTTTCATTTCCGTGTTGGATTGATGCATTTAGCATTGATCTTTGTTGGAGAATGAGTATCATTCGTTGCGTTGTGTAGTTCATATCCGTGAAGAACGAGAAAGGCAAGGTTGTCGTAGGCGATTTGCCTGCTTTGATGGTCAAATTGAAGGCGCTTCAGGAGAAAAATGGAGAAGAAATCAAAAGAGAGATCGAAACTTTGCATCCTGACGTGGATAAGGAGATCGACTTTGAAGGATTTCTTCGGGTAACATGTTTTCTTATGCACTTTTTTCATGGAATATATTAAACTGTGTAGAACTTGGTTGGTTTTAATATTCACAGTATAAATATGGTAGCATTGTAAAATAGTCTTTTCTTTTTCGATTGGGAGGATTCAGTTTTAATGTCTTCTGATAATAATCTTCATCTCTGCTTTTTAAGGTGTAAACCGTTAGTTAGCCTTAAACACTCTAGGATTGTTGTTGAAACAGAAATTTCATTTGTAATGTGTCTATGAATGGCCAGAGTTACTTGGATCTACAGAAAAAAGCTAATGCCAAGTCAGGAAATTCAGAAACATCGTCGTCGTTTCTTAAGGAGACAACCACTACCCTTCTTCATACTATTAGCGAATCCGAGAAGGCTTTGTATGTTAATCACATCAACACCTTCCTGAGACACGACAAGTTTCTGAAGCAGTTTCTTCCAATCGATTCAATGAATGCTCTGTTTGATCTTGCAAAGGATGGAGTTCTACTATGGTACTGAATTGTGAGGCTTTGATTTTCCCTGCACTTTAAAATCTCCTATTACCTGATGGTTTTGGCGCAATATTGTGGATTATTGCAGTAAGCTAATTAATGTCGCGGTACCTGGGACCATAGACGAGCGTGCTATAAACACAAAGCGCGATCTTAATCCATGGGAAAGAAACGAAAATCACACGTTAGGCCTCAATTCCGCAAAGGCCATTGGTTGCAGAGTGGTAAATATTGGTACTCAAGACTTGGTTGAAGGAAGGGTAAGCAGAGAGTTGAGCTTATCTCATAATTTTCTCAGAATGTTTGAGATGTAGACCTCAATAATTTATCTATTTTTACCTTGCAGCCTCATCTGGTACTTGGTCTGATCTCTCAGATTATAAAGGTTAGCAACTTCATTACATCTAGTTTTCCTTCAGTTAGGAAAGAAGTAGATCTCAATAATGCTTTACATTATTTCTTTCTGTCTTATTTGCTACTGCAGATACAACTACTGGCGGATCTCAACCTCCGAAAGATGCCTCAACTTATAGAAATAATGGACGAAAACAACGTAAACGGTTTCATATCGCTTGCATTTCATTTCACACGACGTTAATGACTAAGTAATACTTTTTTGTATATTTAGGATGTGGAGGAGCTAATGGGACTAGCGCCAGAAAAGATTCTGCTGAAGTGGATGAATTTCCATCTCAAGAAAGCAGGCTACAAGAAAACTGTGGCAAACTTTTCTACCGACTTAAAAGTATGTATCTGCTTCAAAACGATCATCAAAAGTTACAAACGTTTTGAGATTTTACTGACTAGGTTTAGATGTTGCATGCTCTCGCAAGAGTATGAAGAATCTGCCTCATGCTTAGAGATAGTTTTCGACTACATTAATCTGTCGTGTTTTGTAGGATGGAGAGGCTTATGCATATCTTCTGAACGCTCTTGCACCAGAACATTCTACTCCCGCCACATTAGACGCAAAAGACCCCACTGAAAGGGCTAATTTGATTCTCGAACACGCAGAGAAAATGGACTGCAAAAGATATATAAATCCTACAGATATTGTAGAGGGCTCAGGCGATTTGAATCTCGCTTTTGTGGCGCAGATATTCCACCAAAGGTAAGAACATTATCTTTAGTCTCTGTTGGAGTATAAAGAACAAATATCAACCTTGCTAATAAGCCAAATGTATCATAGTAATATTTGTTTCCTCGAGGCTCTCGAATTCATGCTTCTCTTTTTCCAGGAGTGGATTGTCAACTGACACCAAAAAGTTTTCATTTGCTGACGATGACATGATAGCAAGAGAAGAAAGGTGCTTTAGATTCTGGATCAACAGTCTAGGAATCGTCTCTTACGTGAACAACGTGTTCGAGGATGTCAAGAACGGGTATGGTCTTCTTTTCCAGGACACTTTGTTTGCAGACACATTGTGTTCTTTTCTGTACTGAAATTTCAGAAACTTGTCATATCTGCAGTTGGGTTCTTCTAGAAGTTTTGGACAAAATACAACCTGGATCTGTTAACTGGAAGCAAGCTACGAAACCTCCCATTAAAATGCCTTTTCGGAAAGTAGAGAATTGCAACCAAGTGGTCAGTATAGGGAATGGGATGAGGCTTTCCCTGGTTAATGTGGCAGGGAATGACTTTGTCCAAGGAAACAAGAAGCTCATACTTGGTAATAATCTGATCCTCTTCTCAATATGTGGATGTATTCTTCAATCCTCTCTCATGCTTCGACCTTTTTCTTCTTTCAAAGCTTTTCTTTGGCAGTTGATGAGGTACAATATGCTCCAACTTCTTAAGAACTTAAGATCCCATTCTCAAGGAAAGGAGATCACTGACAGCGACATACTTATCTGGGCCAACAGAGAAGTAAAGAAGTTAGGCGGAAAATCCCAGATTGAAAGCTTCAAGGTTCAACATAATAATAAACATTCTCCCTCAGTTGTACACTCAGCCGAAGCATGCAATGACTATATATCCTGCGATTCACAACTGTATATGCAGGATAAGAGCCTTTCGAATGGATTGTTCTTTCTTGAGCTACTCAAAGCAGTTAAGCCCCGAGTTGTGAATTGGAAACTCGTGACCAAAGGACAAACAGGTAGATATTTCTCCTTCTAATCGCAGATTAACTTGAATGATTTATCGTACGTATGATGTGACTTGGGCGTTTAGCTAGTAACTGAATCACACTATGCTTTTCTCACCTATAGACGAGGAGAAGAAACTGAACGCCACTTACATAATCAGCGTTGCGCGAAAACTAGGCTGCTCTGTGTTCTTACTACCCGAGGATATCATGGAGGTAAAGTAAAGATTTGGCACAGCCATGCATTATTTCTCGCGTCTCTTAAGATGCCTGCGAATGCTCGGAAAAATACTGCTGCAAGAAAAACAACTTTTCTGATGACTAATTGACAGGTGAACCAAAAAATGATGCTCACTCTAACGGCGAGTATTATGTATTGGAGCCTCCAACAATCTGCAGATGAATCAGAGTCATCATCGCCCGCTGCTGCTTCGGGCCTCGAGGCATCTCCCCAATCTTCTCCAAGGCCCGAAGAAGATTCATAGACGGAGTTACGAGGAGACTACAGGGAGACTGAATAACGAAACTGCTGCACATTTTAACGTTGCAGCATTTCGAAGAAATTCGGAAAGATTGTAAATCCAATATTGCTGAGTTATTTCAAGGATCCATTGATCATTTTAGTTGTTACTTGTAATTACAACTATCAACATTTGTTATCTATATTTTATATTTATAATTTTCAGTTTTCTTCTTTACAGCCGACATTTTATAACACCACTTGTCAGATAGATAATCCACAAAGAAGTGCCTCCTCGCAAACTCAGAGAACACTTGGATTAGATCTAAGTAGTATACAGAGCAGAGACCATGGTCGTCCACCCTGAGATCCAAGCCTTCACCAAGATATGGCTCACCGCCGTCGCATCCCTCGCCTTCTGCCACCAGTTCCTCCACCGCATCGGCGGCGGCGCCGCCGCGAGGCTCCTCTTCGCCCTCCCCGTCTTCTACCTCCTCACAACCCTACCCCTCCAACTCACCTCCTTCCACCTATGCGCGCCGACAACCACCTACCTCGTGTGGCTCGCCAACTTCAAACTCCTCCTATTCGCCTTCAATAAGGGACCCCTCTTCTCAACCCCACCTCTCAACTTGCTCCGCTTCGTCGCCGTAGCCCTACTCCCCATCAAGATCGCCGGAAACGCCGACGAACACCGTCAAGAAGAGCCCCAGCGCCGGCGCCGCCGTGCGTACTCGTTTCTTCTTTATCTGGTCAAGTCCGCGGCGCTGGCGGCTATCGTGGGTCTGTACAGGTACAGAGAGCTCATGAGCCGTTACGCGCTGCTGGCCCTTTACTGCTGCCACGTGTACCTCGGCGTCGAGCTCGTCCTAGCCGCGACGGCGGTGCCCGTCCGAGCCATCTTAGGGCTGGAAATCGAGCCACAGTTCGACGAGCCGTACTTGGCCACGTCGCTTCAAGATTTCTGGGGCCATAGGTGGAATCTCATGGTGAGCGGTATTCTACGGTCGACGGTGTACGGCCCCGTCCGATCTCTTTGCGGCCGTACGGCTGGGTTGCTGGCGACTTTCTTGGTCTCGGGGCTGATGCACGAGGTGATTTATTACTACGTGTCGCGTGCGAGTCCCACGTGGGAGGTGACGTGGTTCTTTGTCCTCCATGGGTTTTGTCTGGCCGTCGAGGTATGGCTGAAGGAGAGGTTGGGCGGGCGGCGGTGGAGGTTGAATAGGGTTGTTTCTGGGATTCTCACGGTGGGGTTTGTGGCGGTGACCGGCGATTGGCTGTTCTTTCCGCAGATCGTAAGGAGTGGGGTGGACTTGAAGGCGATTGAAGAGTATTACATTGCCTTCGACTTAGTCAAGAATAAGCTGCTGCTGCTGCTGTCAGTGTCGTGACAGAATTTTCCTCAAATTTTTAGGTGCAACAGTTTCGACTTTCAAATTGTTGTCATCATTATCACTATTATTATAGCAACTATTAACACAGGCCATAATATAATTTTAGGTGGCTAAGTTTATATGTTTTGGGTCATTGATAATTGCAAAAATAGGTCACTAACTATGTATGTTAAAACAAATTCGGGCCATCCTCTCATTTTTTGGTCACTAAGTATACGTGTTTTCAATTTTGAGTCACTAAGTATATGTGTTTTAAGTTTTTGGGTCGTTATATTAAATCCATTTTTGCATTCATAAAAATATAGTGACCCAAAAATTAAAACATTATTTCTTAGTGACCAAAAAATGAAAGGGTGATCCAAATTTGTCCAAATTTGTTTTGACATATATAGTTAGTGACCTAAAAACGAAAATTAGTGACCTAAAATAATAATTTGGCCTGTTAACTACAAAACAAAGGCCATATAATAAAGTAAAGCCCAAATCGGCCCAAGTTCATCGTTTTATTTTATACGCGCAAAAGTGCGAACGTGCTCTGGTCGAATTCGTCACGTTGGATCGGATCACAAGTCCTCAGCTCCTCGTAATCAAGGTAACGATTGAGGATCGGTATGGGCAATTTCGTTGCCTGTGATTCACGGGTTACTGTTCAGTGCCTCCTAATCCAATTTGATTGCTCTGTTTTGGTTATCAGAATGAGCTCATTGTGACTCTGACTATGGCGATTTTTGGCATTCATCTGCTGTTTCGAATTCATAATATTTTCAGGCTGTTTCGACATCTTTCATAGCTAGCTGAGGATGGGTTTTTTTGTGACTACATCAGTATTCGTGATGGTGGGGATAATCGCATCCCTTTGTGTTAGAATCTGCTTCAACAGAGGGCCTTCTACTAACCTGTACGCTATGTGTTAATAGTGGCTGTTTATTTTTTTTGTTTCTTCATTTAAAGGTTTCATCTTCAAGTGCTTTTATACTTATTTCATGATAATGCGGAGGATGAGAACATAATATGTTAGTCTAGAAGATTATCATGCTTCTGATCCTTGGATTTTGCAGGAATAAGCAATACAACCAATGATTTTTAATGCACCAATGGCAATGTTTTGATCTGTTCATATATGACTGTTTCCTTGAATATTTCTAGCCCACGGACTCGTTTTTGCGATGAAGTTTCTACATTTTTTTCGGTGCAGGTTACACCTGACGTTGGTCATTACTGCTGTGGTGTGCAGTTGGATGATGTAAGATCTCATCTTTTTTGTAGCAATCTTCTTACTGAGCATTCTTGCTGCATCTATTTTCTCATGCTTATTCCTACTTTTTTTTCTTTCTCTATGTGCTCATGAAGCACATTCTGTTGATGCAATGGTTTCTCTTTAGAACTGCATCAGATGCTAACGATTCGCGACAGCGCCTTTTTTTCCTCGTGGTACTATTGTTTAAAACTTCAACCTTACGTTGCTCCTCGTGTAGGTGGGCAATCGTGTACTTGTCTCAGATGAAGCCCCTAATCGTTCCAATCTTGGACGAATCAGAGTAACATATGTAGTCAGCGATTGCATTTTATGCTGCCATTGAAGAATTCTTGGAGCTTTGATTAAGTTCTCCAAAACTGGTGATGAAAAGAAAAGAATGCCTTGGATAGTTATGTATTTGCCCTGGTGATTATGTATGATGTATCTGCTGTTTGTTTACAACATCTTCTCAGTTGTATCATGTATAAAATCTGTGGCCTTTATCTCCTTTTGCAATTCGATCACACAAATGTTAAGTATTATACGAACTATGAAAAATATCTTCATCGAGAAAATTGAGGGTGGGCCGACGATGAACAAGACAGATAACATTTATCAATGGAAACAAAATTATAATTTTGTAAAATTAAATTTTAAAAAAAGAACCCTAAAAACCTTTTCCCTGCTTTTACTCAGCTCAATATCCCACCCAAAGAACATACCAACAACTAACAAGTCGTATTCTTGACATAATTTATAAAGTAGCTCTGAGGGTAAAATGGCTACGTTTGGATTCTCAAACCCAGCTTCCGACATAGCTTCATGTCGCTCGTCGGTGGTCTTCCCTCCATTGAAATCTAGAAACGTGCAATGCATCAATAGCTACTCGTTCTCCACGTATCGTTCGAAGGGCCTTGGCTACTCAAAGCGACGCCGTAATGTCGTGTACAGCTCTTTTATACCCATGGATTCCGCAAAGATTAAGGTTATTGGAGTTGGAGGTGGCGGTAATAATGCGATTAATCGCATGATTGGCAGTGGCTTGCAGGTTTGTGTACGTTTATCTGTCCTATTTGAGCTCAACGTGGAGTGGGGTTGCCTTTGCTTGGTTCTTTATAGGGGTTTATGTTAAAAGGTTTGATTTTCTTATAGTTGGTTTTTGTGGGGTTTGGTATGGTTGGTTGCTGCTTGCCATTGTTCACAAGGTCGACCTTTTGTTCTTGTTTTATCTTGGCGTTCGCCTTTGTTAGCTCGAATAATCGAGTTTGAGGTTTAGACTTTATTTTCCCCTTCATTCTTGTGAAGATTCTTGTTTTCTTAACTTTTCTGTAAAGTAATAATAGATATTCCTTCGCTATTTTTTCTAACACTTGGGTTTGATCCTATTACCAGATTTAATGACTGTTTCTGTTCTCAAATGATCTCTATGTTCGCCTTTCCATGGCAGGGAGTGGACTTCTACGCCATAAACACAGATGCTCAGGCACTCCTTCAATCTGCAGCTGAGAACCCTATTCAAATCGGAGAGCTTCTGACTCGCGGGCTCGGTAACTCACCTTCGCCGCTGCCTTTCAGACCATATAACTCAAAATACGAAACTCGAGCTTCGCATTAGAAATTCAAAGCCCTCATTAGCCGAGCCAACATAACTAGCGCAAGATTTTAACGATGCGCTTTCTTTTCCATTGCCTGAAAATTTCAGGTACTGGCGGAAACCCCCTTTTGGGCGAACAAGCTGCAGAGGAATCCAAGGAAGTTATCGCGAACTCTCTCAAAGGATCTGATATGGTATTCATAACGGCAGGAATGGGCGGTGGCACTGGCTCGGGCGCCGCCCCTGTCGTTGCACAGATTGCAAAAGAAGCAGGTTACTTAACCGTTGGAGTTGTTACCTACCCTTTCAGCTTCGAAGGACGTAAAAGATCCTTCCAGGTAGTTATTCTTATTTCCATGCGATAGTTGAAACGTTTTTCCGTACAAGATTAGTTACCGTTTACTGGGCATGTAGGAAGATCCTGGGCCATTGATCTGAAGTACTTGCCTTAAATGAATGTCTTAAAGTAATCCTTGGTAAAAAAAAACATTTTTTTTTCTTTTGCAGGCCCTCGAAGCAATTGAAAAGCTGCAGAAGAGCGTCGACACGCTCATAGTGATACCAAACGATCGACTCTTGGACATTGCAGACGAGCAGACACCTCTTCAAGACGCTTTCCTCTTAGCAGACGACGTCCTCCGCCAGGGGGTACAAGGGATATCAGACATAATAACCGTGAGTTAAAAATCATTCACATTACGTATTCAGCGAATCTCAGACCAATGTCAGTCTCTGTTCTTTCTTCAGATTCCCGGCTTGGTGAACGTTGACTTTGCAGATGTTAAGGCTGTGATGAAAGATTCGGGCACTGCCATGCTCGGCGTCGGCGTATCTTCTAGCAAGAACCGCGCTGAAGAGGCGGCCGAGCAAGCAACTTTAGCTCCATTGATCGGCTCTTCGATTCATTCGGCGACGGGCGTTGTGTACAATATTACGGGCGGAAAAGACATCACTTTGCAAGAAGTCAATAGGGTTTCTCAGGTACTATTTACTCCTCGCCCGAAGACCGTATTTTTTATTTTTTATTTCCTTACATGGCCGACATTTCCTTCCTAGGTTGTTACGAGCTTGGCGGATCCTTCGGCGAACATTATATTCGGGGCGGTGGTGGACGAAAGGTACAATGGAGAAATCCACGTTACGATAATTGCGACTGGTTTCACTCAGTCGTTTCAGAAGACGCTTTTGAAGGATCCTAGAGGTTTAAAGACGGCCGATAAATCAAATAATGCGATCGTAGAGAGCAGCGTAAAATCTTCGGTTTCGACGAAGACGGCGACTAGCACGGCCTCGGCAAATCGAACGCCTTCGAGGAGGCTCTTCTTCTAGATGATTTTTCTTCTCTTCTTTTTTGTCTGTTTTGCAGCTCTGTGTATTGGTTATGAAACTGCAATGTATCTTCTGTGCATGGAAGGTTGGTTCTGACCCAGAAGGGCATATCGGTAATTTAATGCGATCTTTGAAAAGAACAAATGTGCACCGCGTGCTGAGGCCATAAGGGTATAATCGTCCAAATGAAAGGAGAAGGGAAATTAAAAAGGCGTATATTAGCGAATAGATGTATAACCCACGCTAAATATCGCTGCTTCGGCTCTTTCTGTACCTTGCTCGAAGATTTCGGACCTTCGTTACTTATGTACATACACTGGCGATTGATTTGATTCGACTCAATAAAATCCTTAATTTATTTTGTTTGCTAAGAAAAGGTATATTTATTTTATTTTCGTAAATCCACAAACTCGCTAATTCTAATTATTGTTATATAATTTCTGTTAATCTTCGATTCGTAATACAGTTTCCCTCCTCTGTGTGCGTTTTCTGCTTCCCATTTCTCTCATCGCCATGTCTTGTGTTCTCTGCAGGTGGGCGGCAGCCAGTTCTGTGCTGGTACGACGCCGTTTGTGCGGTTCCGAATGGAGTCTCCGGTACGGATTGGTGAGGAGGAAGAGAAGGACAGATGTCCTCCTCCGAAGAAGGTCAAATTGAGCAAGGTTGCTGAAATGGTTTTGGTTTTGGCGGCTATGGGGAAGATGAGGAGTGGGGGTGTAGGGCCCACGGATGCTGAGGTGGCGATGATGAGCGAAGCTAGAGACGCTTTGGCTGGGGTTTGCGAGGGCTTTGCCCCGGCCGACGTTTTCCCTAAAGAGGTTCTTGGTAAGGGCATTGCGGATTTGGGGCTTGATAGGTTGAAGGAACAAAATCTAGGGTCTAGGCCGCCGAAGATTTCCATCGCTGACAGGGTTTTGGCCTCCAAAAGAAAGGTTTTTCGTTTGTTAATTATGAGCTGTTTATGTTGCTGGGATGGTTGGTTTGATAAGTTCTGCTTGTTGATTGTTTGCTTGTGATCTTGATGTTTGGTTTGTCGTGTCTCGTTTATAGGGCTGCTTGGTTGGATTTTGTGAATCTTTATTTGTGAACTGGGATGTAGTTGGGCATGCTATTTGATGGAGTTGGTTAGTTTGAACTGTCGCTTTTTTGCACCGGGATGATCGTCAAATACTAGGAGTGTCACGGTGGATTGAATGTTGCCTTTGGAGGTTGTTGATCACATTAATTTGGTTGGGATTTGAGAGTCGTTTTTCAGTTAGATTGTTCGTTTCGGGTATTTTATCTGCAGATCTTAGGATGAAAATGAATTTAATGTGAAACTTGTTCGAAATTTTGTTATGCGTTAATTTAACACTTTTCGTTGTGCTTTTTACCGTTTCTATTCTCGAGCACGTTTGCTCTTATCGTAGATTACACTTTCCTCTGCTTTCTATTTGGAGTTTACGGCATCCTTAATAGTTTCTAACCAATATTAAGTTTGCTTCTGATTTCGAAGTTGTGATTGAAGGTGCTTAATTTTCTTCTTCTACTATATTTTTCAGATGGAAAAAGCAGATGAATTTTCACTAACATCTAAGATACAGTCATCTCATGGGATTAGACCTCCACAAATGTCACAAATGGCTAACCCAAATCAGATTGCTGTGGCTACTGGAATTTTGCCATCAGGGACACCTTCAAGCCATGGAATCCCAGGGAGTTTAACATCTCCATATCAGCTTCCCTCGAGTGAGATAAGACCAGTGATTTCCAGTGCCTCGTCGTCGAGTCATTTTGGGCCATCTGGACTGCCAAGAGCTGACAGTCCACATCTGAAATCCAATGCTCGGTTAGATACTCCATTGCGTGCTTTCCCAGCCCAAGGTGTGAGCTGACACAGTCCTCGCTTGTTTAACTTTGGCACATGACTTTTTATATTTATCATGCTATTAACACATATAGAATGGATTTCGGTTGGTTTAAGGGTTATTTTGTGCTTAATTAAATGTGATGCTTATAGTTGTTTTACGGGTTTGCACTGTTAAGCGGTGGTTCTTGAATTGAAGGGTATTCAGCGTTCTATATATTTTTCTTGCGACAGAAAACTACTCAGTGAATTCGTCGGTAACTCCTTTGTCAATGCAACCCCAAACAGATCATCCGGCCATGATTGGAACAGAAAACAAGGCACCTGTGAATATGGCCGTCACAGCGGAGCAGGTTGCTAATTTTAGATCTGGATTTTCGCCTCAAATGACATCTAGAACTGATAACACCCAAAGAAGCACAGCAGTACCTTCTCAAAGCACGAAGCAAGTCCATGCCTCTCTGGCTTATTCCCATTCTGAAATCGGGAAGATTATACAGAAATTATTGCAACCACAAGCTCCTGAGATGCGTAAGTGGGTTCCACCTTCACGGGAGTATATGAATAGAGCCTTAACCTGTCAGGTGTGCATGTCTACTGTGACAGAAGTGGACAGCATACTGATTTGTGATGCGTGTGAAAAAGGTTATCATTTGAAATGTCTCCAGACAACCACTCAGAAAGTACCCGGGGGAGAGTGGCATTGCAAAAAGTGTTTGTCAGTAAGCAATGGGAAACCTTTGCCTCCTAAATATGGCCGTGTAATGAGGAACATGGGTACGCCTAAGACATCATCTTCAAACTCAGAAGCTGTCACGGTCACCTCAAGTAAAAATGTTTCTACTTCAAGTGACGTTGCCCAATCGAAGATTGCCGTCAATGGCAGTTTGCCAGAGCAAAACATCCCTACTGTAGATGCTACACATGGCCATCAGGTACCTGGAGCAAAAGTGGACTATGCTAAAAGTTCTCAAGTGAATAACCTTGTTACGAGTAGGGTTGGTGCTGATACAGATGATAAACTGTCATCTGGGAGTTCCCCAAATACTTTAATAGAAACTTCTCGTTCTGCTTATGTTTCATCTGCAAGCTCTCCTGCTGATGAAGTCTGTGAACAGAAAAATGTATTAAATGCAAATACTCCAGAAAAACCTGAAGTCGATTCCAATTTGCCTGATCATTTATTGGCAACACACAATGCCCAGGACAAGAAGATGGTTGATCTGAAATCTGAAAACTTGACAAAGGTAGACATGGATTCGTCTAACAAATCCTTTACAATATCCAAAGATCCGAGTGAGAACTTTAGTCTGCCTAAAGATGAAAAACCGCTGTATAAGGGTTCAAAAGAGTTGGATGGTGGAGAGATCATTGACCCAAACTCAAGTCTTCCTAAAGAAAGAGTTGTCAATCCTTCAGAAACTGCTTTGGCGTCTGGGTCCGTGATTGATGCTCACTCTTCATCAGATGGTTTGCACGTCGTGGATTGGGTCGGTGACCTGGTTCAAGATTCTCATGAGAAGTTAGAATATGCATCTTGCAACATCAATGGGCATGAGTACAGAATCATGGACCACGTTCTTACTCGCTTTCAGAACGACAAACTCGTACCTGCAAAGCTTCAGGTAAACTATCTTTGATGTGTCTGTGTTATTGCTGATGAAATTCACCATGCTTATGACTTTTACATCTGGAGTGGGGATGGGGATTGTTTCCTTTCTTTTTCTTTTTTTCTTAACAGCTTAACTCGATTATTTCATCTGGCATAATGATTCCTGCTTACTTTTGCAGACTATGTGGGAGGATAAAATCACTAAAGAGAAATGGGTGAGTGTTACTCGCTGTTACTTTGCAGAAGATTTTCCCGAGACTGTTGGTCGCCCACATGGCCTGGAGAGCAATGAGGTAAAATATATAAAGCTCAAAGTTTGCATGAGGTTGTCTAAAACGCTGCATGCCTGTACATTAGTTTTACAAATTATTAGCTATGTTATACCAACCTCTCAATTTACTGATCCTCATCTATTTCGTATAATATTGTTCACGACATCTTCTAAGTTAGGATTCCGATTGCTTGATAGCCTAGTTTCTTGGTCTACAGGTATGCGAGTCTTCTCGTGAGAGCACATTGATGGCCGGTCTAATAGAAGGCCCTTGTGAAGTGCTTCCTTCAGGAAAGTATGTTGAGGAGGTTGAGAGGAGACGACATCATGAGGCACAGCATAACGATCATCTGCCTCCACTGTATCTGTGCAGGTGTGATTTATTTGCTTTATCCATCATCAATTTTTATCTCCATTTCAATAGTTTTAGAAAGATTGTTGAGCTTACGGCTCAGGCGATGTGTAGCTTTACATAACAGATACATAACTGTTTATACACTCAGTTAAGCTCGTGTTCCCATTACTGACGTTCATACATATGCTACATGTGTAATTGTTGCTTCTGCAGATGGATATATGATGAAGCAAAGGGGCTTTTCCGGGACATCTCTTGTTAATTACTTGATGGCCAGTAGCAGCGAGATTCAGAGCCGTGTAGACTACTGTACTTCTATGTATCAGTTATCACTTCTCGTGGATAAGGTGCTTTAGATTTGATTCTCTTGTTTTGTTGTTATTGCTGGATATAAGCAAAGATTGGGATTTCTTCTTTTCTGTATCGGCTTAAAATATTCGACTTTGGACAAATAGATTTGTTTGCAGTGGAAACACTGTACCATCCGAATGACAAACTGTTCTAATCCGCATGCACCATATTCATGTTATGATTCCAAAACCGTTCTTCGAAAAAAAGAAAAGATACAACCATGCAGGATGGTAAGCGACCCACTTCAGTTAGCAGCTGAAGGATTAGTCAAAAGCTCAAGTGATTTCTTGAGGTGTTCAACTGCAGTGACGACGTCATCAAATGCCAGCGCACCAACAGCAAACCTGGCAGCCTTGTGAGCCTCAGAGATTTTCTCTGGTGGAGGCATATACTCACTGTTGTATACGTACTCTTTTATTTTAGAAGGCGAAACGGTCTCATTTCTGACAGTGGAGGAGTCATAATGAGCACTTGAGGGATGGGCCACGGAGGTTTCAGGTGTGGAATATGCAGAAGAATCATTTTGGTAGTAAGTCGGGGAATGTGATGGAGCTGAAGGAAGGCTGCTTTCTGTAAAACTTGGATATGACTGGAAATTGGGATATGAGTATGAAGGTGGGTCATGACTATGAGACGGGTCATGATGGGTTGTAAATTGCTGCTGATGAGGGTTGTAGTAATTCTGGGAATGGGAATATGCAGAATATCGGTTGGTTGGTGGGGATTGTGTTTGATGGACATTGTTGGAAGGGTAACTCTCTTGAGGGTAGTTATGGGGGTCAAAAGAAGGTGAATGTGGTGCAATGTTTGAAGGTTGTCGTGAGATATTAGGCGGGCTGATATTATCATATGATTCGTGGGAGTTTGCTTTCTGATCGTCCGAGCTGGGCAGTGTGTTGGAATCTGGCGTAATTGGAGCAGAGGATTCACTAGGATTGGTGGTGAGTCCACTGTTGGATGGTTCCAGATCCTGAAATAGTAACACCAGAATCAGTAAGCTTAGAGCTATATATAAAGCTTTTGAAGTCGGATATGTAGTCGAGAAGTGTACCAACTTTTCTGAAGTAGAATGAGCTTACATATTCACCACTCGATGGCACTGACAGATCTTTATCCCCTCCAGGTGGGCCTGGCTGAGGCTTCTTCCCTTCCTTCAGAGCTTTCCTAATATCTGCTGCTTTCCAAACCGAATATTTCTGTTTCTGCACAAGCTGTGACGGGAGAATTGTCGAGAAGGAAATGGTGAGAAAAATGAATATGATCTCTTGCATTGACTAGCCAGCAACGAGAAAACTTATGAGATTCCTATTAACGTTATGCGACCAATTGGAAACGAGCAAAGACATACCTCAGGATCAACTTCACCAAACTGATTCAGAATCTCGAAGAAAATGCTAGCAGCATAAAACGTTTTTGCAGTATTCCTTAATGAATCAGAGGAGAACCAGACAAAAAGGATACAGAGTTACAAACATCAACGTGTTAGAAACAACATTTGACAGAAAGATCACGACATGAACCTTGGACAGAAAAAATTATTGGCACTGAACATAAGCAGGAAAATTTACTCACAGGTCAGCTCGGCCTGCTCTATCTTGTTTGTCTGCCTTTGCAAATACGTTCTGGGCAAAGCCCTCCACGTGAAGATTATCATCGGGTCCCAGTTTCAGTGACTTCTTGTCCTGCAAGATATTTCAACGTATCATTTTTGGACTTGTTCAACACACAAAAGAATTCGCCCTAGACTGAACAAACACACATATGCGTGAAAGAAAAGCTTCCCAAAGACAAGCGGAAAAAGAATGAAAAAAAAAGAACCTTTTCGAGCTGCTTCATGAGCGAAACAAGAAGAGCGTTCGTAGTCTTCGTACGATCATTCTGAGGAATCTTCAGGCCTCGTTCCATCGCGTACAATCGACCTGTTTCATCACCAATCGGAAGAAATAGAAAAATAAGAACACCACTCAATCAATCACAAGTGCCTAGCAACAGACAAGTATCGATTATTTACAGTAATAAGCGACGAGCGGTTCGTGTTTCTGCAGCTCATCAGCTCGCTGAAGGTACGGAAGCAGCAGCTTTGCAGGTTCATTCTCCGTCGCCATCGCCGATTCAGTAATCACCTCTCTCTCTTTCTCTCTCTTTCCCCAGACTCTTAATCCTTTATCAGATACAGCTGATCGGTAATTGTTGCGTTGCAATTGCGAATGAAAGAGCTCTCTCTCCTCGAATTTCTTGTTACACTTTGTTTCATATATTTAAATTTTTTAAGAAAAAAATTTCAATACATTAAAACCTCTATAAATTAATACTCTATAAATTAATAACCTCCCTAATAATAATCTTCCGGTCCCGACTTGGACCTCAAATTCGATAAGATAATCATATAATAATTTTTTGAAAAATCCCTTTATAAATAGTAGGTCCTAATAAAACTCTAAATTAATAATTCGTAAAAATTACAATTATAAATTATGGTAATTTGCTAAAAAGAATCTATTTGTTACTATATTTTCTTAAATTTTAATCTAATTGAATTTTATCCCTAACTTTTCTAATTGCCATCAATAGTTCCGATGTTGAGTTTTCTAGCTGCAACAGAAAAATGGGAAGGGTTGTTGTCGCCATTTTGTGTCGTTAATTATCCTCACCCTTCTGAAAGTTTACTGAACGATACTCCAATGATATCATGCGAGCATTTGATATTGTATATTGACTAATTTTCAAACGATATTTTTCATTAATTCAAACTTGTAATTCGTTTTGAGTACATGAATATAATTAATGAAAAATATTTGAATTCATTTATCGTCAATACATTCTAAATTTGTTAAATTTAAAGAGTCTCTTTTAACTAATAAAATATTAATTTATCATATATTAATATCTCCCTAAATTAATAAAATTTCATGGTACCAATGTTATTAATTTTAGAGGTTTTACTTTAAAATGCTTTTGTAACTTAACTCTGCGTGTAAGTGGATTAGGTAAAGTCGAGATCTTTCATTCATAACCGACTATTCTAACATAATAGATTGCCAAGAGCGTTGAAAACCTTTTTTTTTTTTTAATGTTAAATTGTAAACAAATGACTGATAATAAGGAAATATATTATGAATACAAGAATAAGTCCACATAAACACGAAGCACCAGTGGTCTAGTGGTAGAATAGTACCCTGCCACGGTACAGACCCGGGTTCGATTCCCGGCTGGTGCAATTCATTTACGAGGCGCTGTGATGATTCAAAAGTGGGTGTGGATCGCCCACAACTGTCTGAAATCTTGAAGACGTTACGTAATCTGAGCCCCTCTATTTTTTTATTCATTTTTGTTTCTTCTTCAAAATTTTCTATCCGTCTTGTATTGTAGAATTTACAGGTATAAATAATAATATCTACACTGCATACTCCCTTTCGCATACACCATCTCTACGTCTTCTTCACTTCAATCGTTTGTTGTCATCTTCGTTCATTTAAGAAGTTTGCCCACCGTCTTTCCGAGCAGCCAAAGCATGAGAGTCAGTTCTATCCCAAATATCGTGTGCAGAGACGTCCGATCAAGCATGAACCCATATATCGTAATCCCAGCTTTGTTGTTCTCCAAATACGCCACTGCCCAACCCCATTTACATACATACATACATACGTTAATGATTCCGAGTTTTTTTAACTAATGTATGCATACATATACACACACACACATACCTAATGCTTGCCTCTTCTCGTAAGAGACGACGGAGCTGTCACAAGCGTACGAACGAACGATCCTCGTGTCGTCATGCTCGCCTTCTTCTTCTTCGTCGAAATCGTTGCAATCGCTGATATGATCCAACAAATCGACAGTAGCGCAAACGTGCCACTTGGCCGCCAGCGCTGTAATGGACTGTGCCTTGTGAGTTATCCTCGTCGCGCTTCTCAGCAATATCATGAGCCCAGCTAATAGGATGATGCAACAAACCTGCGACGACGAAAAAAAGGGTTCGATTCTTTTTTAATCGAAGGCTTGCAAAAAATAAAAAAGAAAACTGAAAAGAAAAGAGTTCTTACGGCGAGCTCTCCAGCGTTGTAAATATTGACGTCGGCGGTCACCCTTGTGGTCATTAGGAGCGAGGCTAAAAGGCTGGCCGTGATTAGGATCAAGGACCACAGTATGAAAGATCTGTACCTATGGCTTATGATCCTCAAATGTCGCCGGATTCTCAGGTGCTCGGTGAGGACGGCGTTGACTTCTGAGTTGACTTTGAAGGCCTGGGCGAAGTCTTGGAGGCGAAGGATCTGAAGGTAGCATATCAGGCGGAAGAGAATGCAGACGAGGAAGAAGACCATCGTCCTGTAGAACCACGAACAGAGCTCCACGACGCACGCGGCGGTGTTGCTGACGGCGGCGCTGCCGAGGGAGGGTATGTGGGCCCAGCCGGAGATGTACCACCATATCTTGTACACGGTGAGGGCCGTGTAGCAGGGGAGCGTGAAGATGAAGAGGACCCTCATCGATCTCTGTTAATTGCAGCAGCATATAAAATCAAGAACCCATTTTTTTTTTTGTGAGAAAAGACTTTCAAAAAACTTCTGAAGACGGCGGATTTTTTCGCCTGCTTACGTTGAATTCCTTGGTGTATCCGTTTCTAACGATTTCGCTCTCATCGCAGAGCTTATCGAAGAAGAGAAACCTCCTCAGGCCGTACTTCCTAACAAAGCCCGACAGGCAGAGGAAGGACAGGGCGGCGACGGCGGTGAGGGAGACCTCGGCGACGGCGTCGTACGTTCTGTCGTGTAAGGCGTCGTAGTCCGAGCGCTTGAGGAGGTAATGGGTCAGGCAGGGGACGACGACGGCGAAGATGAGGAAGACGAGCCATGAGAGGACGGCGCTCCATGGGTCCGATTGGTAGAGGCATAGGCCCTTCAGCCATGTACGGAATGATTGGAGCTCGTCGCGTGGGTGGGACGCGCTGCGGGCGTACGGCCTTTTAGAGTTGATGAGTGGGAGCTTGGTGCTCGTGGCTGCTTCTTCGCTGTTCATCGGAGAAGAAGATGAAAGGACGACTGATAGACATATATCTTTTTATGGAAACTAATCAAGAATAAATTTTTGTGGAGGTTTCTCTGTATATATATACACACACATACATGACAAGTGGTCTTGATCTAGGCTTCCTACTTCGTGATTTGATTGACGCTGATTGTGATTAATATTTAATGATAATAAGGAAATGTAGTTGCATATTTATATATATTTTTCTTTAACGAATAACAATAGGTTGATGAGGAGAAGAAATTGATTTTTTTTTATGTATGTGATGAGGAGAAGAAATTAAGAGATCAGTAATGTCGGTTAGTACTCTTGTAATAATGCTAAACTAAACCTAGTTTTAATGGCATTCCTTATGTCGGTCTTCCACGCATGTATTATTCTATGCATAGGTGGCGATTATCCTTTACCTAAATCCACTTGATGTATTCAACGTGGAGACGTATTAGAGGGCAGTCGAAAGTTTTATGATTTTTTTTCCCTATTTTAAAGCAAGGAATCTAATTCTTGGATTGGACAAGGTGCAAAATTAGAAGAATAATTTCTGCGGTTTTCTCGATCTTTCTCGCCACACCATTTCAATATTAAAAAAATATTCATACTTAAATGCACATAATAGGAAAAGAACCCATCAAGAGATTATATCCATTTAAACTCTATTTAATGTAAACAAAGACATAAAAAAAGTTTGATTTACAACATTTGTGTCCACTTTCCACGGGTTACCTTACCCTACACATCATAGTCAAATGATATATTTGAGTGGTAATGGGTTGACTGCTTGTGACTCTTTGATTGGATTTCCCAAAAAGAAAATCTCGGGAAAGAAGTCATTATTGTTCCTTCTGAGTACACTTTGCTACCACAAAGATCACAATTTTAGGTAAGCTGTAAAGTACTTTGCATCAATTTGCAGTTACGTGGCTTTATCGTTTCAATTCTTGTTCTAACAATGTATGCTTGCTATGAAACAATTCTTAGATGAGAATCTTACGAGGCAATAACAATAATAAAGGTTTGATTTTTAATATGCAAGGTGTATTTGTCTCATGAAAAGCAAACATTGAAGTTACATTATGGATTACGCAAGTGATGGATAAGACATCTATCTATCTATCTTGCAACCTTAGACACAAAAGCCATAAGAAGTGTACTAACGATTTTAAGACGAAGCCTCAACTGATGGAGATTGACTGTGATTCACGATCAATGGAGGTCGAAGAGCTCGGCTTTCAGCATCCTTGTGCTTCCGAGCATTGTACATCTCCTCAGTTTCCACCACAACCAATCTCTTCACCTGAAAAAACACCCAAGTTGAAGGAAAAAAAAAAAAAAAGCAGGCGAAAGAATCATCTAACTAACATCGGAAAAAAAAAAGCAGAAATTAAGGAACTAACCTGCTGAATCATTCCTCGTACGGTCGGCGTATTCCACCTCATGACCGTACGGTTGCACTTGGTGAGGCGCAAGGCCTCTAACGTGCGCCGGTGGAGCCTCCTCGTGCCTGGAATGCCCCTAACAAGCGTGACGTACAGATTCCGACTCCATTCGATTGGAGCATTTGCTTTGAAGGCGTTGAACGCACTCATTTTCCGCTGCTTTCCTTCCTATTATTCTTCGAAATTTGATACAGATCAATCAGAGCAAAGCAAAGGAGATGCGAGGCGAAGGGTTTTCCTTACGGCGTCGTATTGTGGTCGATAGCCTTAAAACTATTCTGCTTGGGTTTCGTTTGGGCCGTTAATGGGCCTAGATCGATATGGCTTGTTCGATTATCACAGCATAATTAATTACCAGAAACTTACGTTTCGAAATTAAGAGTACAAAATATTTTCTAAGTTTGAGCTCGACAATCAAATTAGTAAGGTACATTTTTCCCCCTTTTTTCAGTTGCGAGCAACGTTCGTCTTAATGGGCAAGACATAGGGCACTACGCATGCATTAGATACGGCAAAAGAAGATTTGGTTTGCAGAAAAAGATTACTCACCACCACTTTTTAAAGTTGCCAATCCCAAATTATTTGGAAACTATGTAATCGACGTAGTTGTATGAATAGGGTTCGGCTTTAAGCCTAACATTCTTTAATTCTTACCACATACTTGACTAGTTTACGTAGTTATTAAAGACTTATATAAAACCATGGAAGAAGCAGCAAAGGGTTCACCAGTTTAAACTGTCGTCAAATGCCCATTAAACCTTGCAAGTACTCGCAGCCACCTCTTTATTACATTGCGACTTTCATTCTTCCATGGTTTAATGACAGCTGTCCCCTTAATTTCATTTTTGATTTTTATTTATTTATTTTCCACCGGGACCAAACCTCCATTTATATACATACACCTTCATAGGCCCCTCCATATAACTCTCATCAAGTCCTCCCTTTCATCATCACAAAACATATTTTTTCGAAAAAAAAAATAATAATAATGGCAGACAAATGCTACTCCAAGAGATCAGAGATCTTGAAATTCGTTCTCATACTCATGCTCCTCACCGTAACACCTCTCCTTTCAAATTCCTTAAGATTCAAATACCTCTACTTAGTCGTCAACATACTCATAGTATCAGTAGGCGCAGAAGCTGGGCTCCTCTCTTTCTTCCTCGAATCCCATGAAGAGAAGAAGAAGAATACCCTCATCATTGCATCTAACGTATCGAAGAATGTGGATGATCATCACATAAACACGGATGAACACGTCGAAGAAGAACCCTTTGATAACAATGGAGAGAGCATATTCTTCCTCGACAATAATGGAGAGAGCAACAGCGACGAAGCAGAGGAGTTCCAAGACGAAGGAGAAGAAGAAGAAGACGGCGAAGGTTGTATAGAGATGAGCGGGCAAGAATTGTTTCATAAAGCCGAGATGTTCATAGGGGACTTCTATAAGCAGTTGAAGATGCAAAGGGACGAGTCTAGGAATAAACTTCAACTTGAGTTGGACTGCTAAGAGCATTTGGTGTTGTAAGCATGTTCATTCCTATTGCAGCTATTACATGCATAGTATGATTATATATTTCACAACAGATTTTATTAAGATTGTGCATGACGTAATCCCCGATTTGATCATGGGATTTCGTAACACGGTTCGAAGCACACCCACGAACAGAGTATTTCGGTGATCTTCGAAAAAAATATCCCGAAAGTCGTTGTCTTGGCTTCCTTTTGCTTTATTGGAACTTTTATGTTGTTGTTAAAGTTCATGTATATCAACTAGGTATATATTCCATCAGAGGAAAGGACCACTTGATGTGCATTCTTTTCGAGCCCATTTCGTAAAGCTTTTATGCCATTGACACCAATAAAGCGATGAACTTCAAATATAAGAAAGAAGAGTACTTTACTTACACTACTACGAGATTCTTCACCACACTCAATGACTGTGGATAAATAGGATGTAATGTATAAAACAGCCATAATCATGCATCTACTATCGATTTCGAGGAGTTAAAAACTGCCCAACAAAGGTAGTGGAGGAATCTTTGAGTCCCCAAGTTGAGTTACGCTGTACCACATTGGTGTATCTCCAAGAGCATCGTAGACGATGTAATATTGATCCTTGAAATAAATCACGATTTCGACTTCGATTGCTTAACAGTGATAGGTGTACCGCAGGGCATAGGTAAAGCTCTTCGATCTCTAATGTATGCACAAGGCCTTCTCCCACGAACGTTTATCTCCTTGGATTACCCAAAATTGTATTACATCCTTAGCCTCTACGTCACAGCAGAAGCACACACGGCGCTGCAGATCTATCACAAAAGGATGATCAAATAGAGTTTCCCATACCTTTTTATCTTAGTCCATGTGCCTCTTTTGCATGAGTAAACCGTATGTACCCCTTCAAAGATTATTACAATCTTGTAATCATCTACTGTTCTGTCGTGCAATAGTCCGTAAGTATTTGGGTTCCATAGGAGGTAATGATCGTTATCTGGGTTCTTCCTAAGAAAGAGTACCATGTGTCCATGATTTCAGCTGGAAGATGATGATGCTGCTGTGTTCTCTTCATCGTTGCCGTTGGCGTAAGGTGTCAGGGAAGGAATAGAAGGATTCGATCAATGAGAATATATAGATTTTATGCTTTATTACGCGCAAAATATGGGATGTTGATGTTCTTCTATGGCTTCAAAATCTTTGACCACTTCTCCATATTTTTGGACGCGGAAATACGTTTTTCCTTTTTAAATTATGGGAATTTTACGTAAAATATCCATTAATATAAAAAATTATCAAATCAATACTCTCTCAGTATTTTTTTATATGCAGGTAGGTACATGTCATAATAAATTTTTTGTACATTGGTATCTGCCCGTCGCAAGGTACATCGTATCACACATTTAGGTACTATAGAGAAACGTATTGTGGTACGTAATACAGTTAGAAAATGATACCACCATATAGCTTGCCGCAAGGTACCGTATGAAACTTATATAGGTACCAAACATATATGCGTAACGTGGCACGCAATACACATATAAAAAGGTACGTCAAGACCGAAAAAATGGTACACACAGTGGAATGGGTGCTTATCTAAAAAATGTTATGACATGAACATCGACTTGCAAATTTTATATACGACGAGTATTCTTTAGATTCACCTTAAATTATTTTAAATTTCAAAAAACAAAATAGTAAATAATTAAAAGTGTAGTGCACGTCTCGCCGTCCATTGGGTCCCACGCTGTTTACCACTTGGGTTACGTTTCTTCTTTCTTATCCCCGGTAAGGTTGAGAGGACTTGAAGTGAGGCGAACGAAGAACCCTAATTTTCACTTTTTTGGATTGATCTTTCGGATACGCGATGGCCAAAAATTCGTTCAAGTATGAGCATCCCCTTGGTATGATCATGAATATCCGATCGACCATTCCTTATGTGTTGGGTCGCTTGGTCAATTTTAGCTAACTCTGTGATGTTTTCCGTTTTTTGCTTTTTGGGTGGTCTTCTGCTGTTTGGATTACTGTTTTTTTTAGAATTGGTGTCCGAGATGCCTAGTTTTAGGGATTGATTTGATTCTAGCGACTGCTTTTAGCTTGATTTATTCATCTATGGGAATTTCCTCTCCTTTTGATTAGTTATGCTGGTGAAGTTATGGCGAGGGTTTGAGCTCGAAGCTAGTAGGAAACTAGTAGTGGTTGATTTATCGTTGATGTACAACCTCACTTCTTATAATTTCCATAATGAATGTTTCTTTAGTTATGGTAATGCCGGAAAGTTTCCATTACTTGAACCATAGGCTAGTTAGGATATTTAGGAAACAGTCACTCTTGTCGATTTTGTGTTTTTGATGCCATGGTTTTCTTGGCCTGTATACACTCACAGAGAAGCGCCAGGCTGAAGCAGCTCGTATCAGAGAGAAGTACCCTGACAGAATTCCGGTAATATGTCTATCCTTACATTACATTGATGCAAACCCTGGAATCGAATCGATCGTTGATCATATTGCGTTTGCTTTTTCTTGCTATTAGGTTATCGTGGAGAAAGCTGACAAAAGTGACATCCCTGATATTGACAAGAAAAAGTACGTAACCTTCATGATCTCCCCCTTCGTTTTGCTCACCTTCAGTATTAGTTTTGAGCCCTTTGAAACAAAATTGCAGATATCTGGTCCCAGCTGATCTGACTGTTGGGCAGTTTGTGTACGTCGTTCGCAAAAGAATTAAGCTTGGTGCTGAGAAGGCCATATTTATCTTCGTCAAGAACATCCTTCCTCCAACTGGTAAGGAGAAAGGCCAACTTAACAATCATCAAGTAGACATGCTTGACTTTGCTCTATTCTTTTTCTAAATTATTTGCTCGTTTTGTGTTATTTACGCAGCTGCAATGATGTCCTCAATCTACGAGGAGCATAAAGACGAGGACGGGTTTCTGTACATGACGTACAGCGGCGAGAATACATTTGGATCGTCTTCTTAGGATATGATGGAAAGCCATGCGTGTCTTAATTCTATGTTGATATTGCAAGAACAGCTTGTAAATAATCTTTGGCTATCTTTTCTCTTTGGTGTTTCTGTTTATATTTCTACCAATGTTTTTTCCAATGACTTTGGATCTCTTGTTATGGGAATTCTGAATGCTATGAACACTTTCAAGAATCACTTTGCTCAAGTAATGTGTAATATTTGTTTATAGACGGATGAGATTAGCTTGATCGTACGGTCAGATTTGACTAATAATAACTGATAAAAATATCCATTCTATGAACCCAACTTTATATGATCGATGGCACCGTTCTTTCAATTCAAAGGAGGAGTTCATTTCAATGGAGAAATTGAGACTAGCAGTGAAGCAAATAGCTGAGACACCACTTTCCGAACGGCAGACGAATCTCTCTATGTTTCAACTCTCTCTCATACCTTTTCTCTCTTTGGCGTCCTCTCTCTACTCTCTCGCTCTTCGGCTCCGCAACTACCGCTTCTTCAGCTCATTCACGGCTCGAATAAGGTTGCTCTTGTCTGTTGTTTTGCTTTTGATTAACCTAACTTGTATTGTATTGTACTAGACTGGAAGTTATAGTATTTGAAGAAGAGTTGATTGATTAAAGTCTACGTGTTTTAAGGTTGCCGGTGCCGGTGATTAGTGTTGGGAATTTGACGTGGGGAGGCAATGGCAAGACGCCGATGGTTGGGTTTCTCGCACGTTCGTTCGATAGTAAGGGAATTTCGCCTCTCATTCTTACCAGGGTAATGGTTTCTCGTCTTGTTAATGTGGTTGTGGTGTTTTTTCAATCATAATTCTTTTGAATCATAGTTGAAGTTGATCGTGAACCACATTTTAGCACGGAGGCATGAAGCTTTTAGTTCAACTGTAGTTTTGGTGAAACGACGGCATTTTGACTTTGTGTTCTATTTTAGGGTTATGGTGGTGGGGATGAAGCTAAAATGCTCGAGAGGCAACTGAGAGAAACTTCTGCGCGAATAGGCGTAGGCGCAAATCGAGCCTCTATTGCAGCTACCTTCTTCAAACTTTATGGTTACTTGGAATTTAGCAGTGTTTTGGAGAAGCTATTTTCTGAAGATAGAAAAAAGAGTCTGCCTGATTCAGAGAAAATTGGTGTTGCCATTTTAGATGATGGAATGCAGGTAATACTTTTTTTTAATCCGCACTGAAATGTGGAAATACTGTCCGCAAAGAATACCTTTGCACTTGTTGAACGCTTTTGTCTTTAAAACTGTTGACCGAGCTATATAATACCTATTGGTTCTATTCTTTTTTTTCGTTTTGACTATGATATTACGTTAGACAGCATCTGAATCTACTGCGTGATGTTGAGATTGTGATGGTGAATGCTCTGATGCCTTGGGGAAATGGAGAGTTAGTTCCTCTCGGGCCATTGAGGGAGCCACTGACTGCTCTTGGCCGAGCAGATATTGTTGTCGTCCATCATGCAGATTTGGTGCGTAAGATGTTTTCTCTTGTCGCTTGGTCAATTATTGAGCAGCTTTTGCAGCACTTCATATCAAAGTAGATTTCGTGGGATAAACTCCGATTACTTTGATTTTCTTCCTTTCTGGATCTTGTATAGATATATAATTCTAGAAAAGGCCCTTCTCATCACAATATTCATGCATCCTATTGTTTCAGGCAGAAGAAAATGATGTTAACACGTTAGAATCAACAATCAAAGAAGATAGGGAATGTATAAAAATTTTCTTCACTGAAATGGTTCCGACGCACTTCTTCCCAATTCATGACGCTTCCTGCAAAGTTTCACTGAATGTCGTTGACGATAAGAATGTACTGTGTCTTTCAGGCATAGGCTCTACCGAGTCATTTGTTAGGAAGATTGGAAAGGTAATCATCTAAAGATTGCTGTTTTAATTTTATTGTAATTTCAACACACGGTTTTCTCATGATATTTGAGGATTTTGGTGCCTTCGATTGTAATTCTGGGCAGCACATATGGGATATTTCCAAAAATTAGGTGTCGACTTTTTTGCAGATGGGAGCTGCGCAGGTCGATCATATAGACTTCAGTGACCACCACTCTTTCCAGTTGAAGGTAAGCATATCGATATTATTTTGTTGATTCCAAATTAGTGTGACGACGAATAAAAGAGTTTGAATCGTCCAAATATCATATCGACTTTATTTGATGTTTGATACTCTGCTAGGACATTGAGATGGTACGATCAAGACTTGAGGAACTCGAATCAAAGTTCAGTTGTAAGCCAATTGTTGTAACAACTGAAAAGGTGAGGCAACTATTGAATGAATTGGGAATTTAAACAAGCCAAACCCCTCTCCATATTCCATAACTTGTTTTGGTTTGATGTTGTGATCAGGATTACGACAGAGCGCCAGAGGTTCTTGAACAAATCAAACCTTACGAAGCATTCGTTCTTTGTTGTCACTTGAAATTCTTGGCTAACAGAGGTAGCACCGAAGCCAATTTTATGAAGATCATTACGGAGCATTTGGGAGCGGTAAAAGATTCAATCTTTAGCAAGTTTTACCCTTAGATGTGCATACAACAACAAAAATTAGTATTTATGCTGATTTTTGTGCAGCGACTTTGTCATGGCACTATGATTCGGGTCATATAGATTACTGCTATATGTTATCAATAACACTCATCTTCCAATATGTCAATTAGAATAAACCAAATGGGCATTGGAAAAAAGTAAACATATAGAAAAGAGACAATTGGGAGGGTAGTACTACGTGCATGAGTTGCTCTGAGCAATAGTCCCGTGCAATGCAAGATCAAAAGTCATCATTCACAGTTCGAAAGGCAAGTAATCGATGGGTACACTGTCTTAATTTATTTCTTTCGAGTTGAATCTTTCAAAGTTGGTTGAGTTGTGCATGCATTAATATTACAATCTCACAACTAGTTTTTTGTGTTACGGATGGGAAGATGATCGTCATTTAAAGATCTCTCTAACTTCCCACTATATAAATCCCTTTGTTGTTTATTCTCATCATCCTCATCAAGAAAATTCGAGATAATACTTATGGGTTCGAAGTACTCAAACCTTCTCCTTGCTGCACTTGCATGCATTATTCTCCTCTCTAGCAATGCAAATGCCAGGAAAATAACTGATCACTCTAAGGACTCTTTTGAAGATGAAAAGACGTTTTTTCGTCGGCCTGGATTTGGAGGTGGTGGTGGGTTCGGTGGCGGCGGCGGCGGCGGGCTAGGAGGAGGTGTCGGTGCTGGCGGAGGGTTTGGGGGAGGAGCTGGTGGTGGACTAGGTGGAGGATCGGGTTTAGGTGGCGGCGGCGGTGGAGGGTTTGGAGGCGGCGGTGGAGGAGGACTTGGTGGTGGTTCAGGGTTTGGTGGTGGTGCCGGCGGTGGTTTTGGTGGTGGGTCTGGACTTGGAGGTGGCGGAGGTTTCGGCGGAGGAGCCGGCGGCGGAGGCGGACTCGGTGGTGGAGCCGGAGGTGGATTTGGTGGTGGTGCTGGCGGTGGGTTGGGCGGTGGATTTCCTTGAATGAAGATTAATGAGTTATTAATTTGTTTGGATATTAAATAAGATGTATGTAACTATGGTTTGCTTACACGAGATGATTCATAATTGTGTCTCGGAAAAATAAAAATCTTGCATTGATGCCCAAAAAAACAATACATTATCTTCCCTGCTAACTAACTCGACACCATCATAACCAATGCAATAACCAAAATTAACATTAAATACATCATTAAGATCTGAAAAAACATGCTCAACGTCAACCCCAATTAAACATTCTTCTTCTCTATCACATTCCCAACTCTGTTCTTCAACTTCAAGACATCTTACAGTCAACCAATCACTCTCTGTCTCAGTCCAATCCAAATTGCTCGCACAAACCTCCGACGAAGCCAAACTTCTAATCCGATCAACCAAATAATCCGATTCCGACGACCCAAAAACCTCCGAATCATCCCAGAATCTCCAATCCGCAACACTAGTCGGAGAATTCCTTAAATTGCCATGCTCTTCATCGTCGTCACTTGCAATAAACGGATGGGTCAACAATTCATCAGCACTCCAGCGATCCCTCGCGTCCCTGACCAAGCACTTCTTGATAAAGTCCTTAGCTTTTTCCGAAAACCAAGTTGGAATCTTTGGGACATCTTCCGAATAACCAACCCTGTAAAGTACCGAGAGAGGGTCTTCTTCTTCCGGCCATGGATTGGACCCTATGGCCATTTCAATCACCAAACACCCAAGAGCCCATATATCAGCCGCAAAACCCTGTTCCTCGCCGCGCGCCACCTCCGGCGCCATGTAAGCCGGCGTGCCTGAAAAGGCCGGCGCGGCGGACCCCACTTTTTTGGCGCACCCAAAGTCTGCGATCTTCAGCTTGGTGGTTCTTTCTTGGCCGCCGCCGCCGCCGCTAATTAGTATGTTGCGAGCTTTGATGTCGCAGTGTACGAACCCCTTGCCGTGGACGTGGCTCAGTCCTCGCAGTATCTGGTGCGTGTAAGAGCTTATCGCTTCCTCCTTGAGTTTTCCTCCGTGGGCTCTGATTTGGTCGGAGAGGGACCCACCTGGGAAGTACTCCAGGAAAAGGTTGTAATAGACTCCGTTGTTCTCTACTGTGGTGTCTGAGCCGAGGCAGGTGATTATGTATGGGGATGAGAGGTGAGACAGTATGAGCTCTTCCCTTTGCAGCGACGATGGGTTTAGGTTGGTGGACTTGACGGCGATGAGTTGGCCGGTGGCGAGTTTGGTGGCGAGGGAAACGGTGGCGGTGGAGCCACGGCCGATTATGGGACCCCTTATCCAACTCATATTCGAGAATAAAAAGGAGAGACCTTTGAGGTTTTGGAGTTTTCTTTATGAGGTGGGGATACGCAGCAGCTATTTATATACAATCCCTTTGAGTTGCAAAAAGTTGCGATATGTATGGCACTGTGTTGTCTCCATTCTTGCCGTTTTTGCGTGGTGGTTAAGTTAGGTACTTATTATTTTTATCGATGTCTTTTATGTAGAGAATCTTTTATTGGATAGCATTATCGTCTTCAAGTGTATTGACGCCACGGCCGTTACTTTATAGGGAAAGGTCATGGATCATTGGATGATGATTAGTTCCGCAATTTACACTATTTATCTGATGATATAAAATTAAAAATTTTCATTGTAAATTGACTTGAGAGTTGAGAGACAGCCACGTGGCGAAGGGATAGAGGGGTTTGGGGTTGGACTATTTCGGCCGACTTTGGGCGGAGCTTAAACTCGACCAAAGGACAATCCAATCACATGAAGCCACGTGTGCACGTGGTCCTTCCAGCCGTGATTCCATTCTTAACAATTTAACTGAATATATAATGCCAATAATACTAATGAATTCATGACTTTATATGTATATATATTTCACCTGCTAGTGGCGAATTCTCCAGCCAAGTATATTCATCAGCAACCACAAATTAGGAGAACAATACAAACAAAACAACATGGGAAAGTGAGATAAAAAAAGGAAAAGATAACGTTTTCTGCCTTTCCAGCAAAGAAAAGAACACAGATATTTAATTGTAAAAAGCCGGCAAGAACATCTTTTAGTGGATCACAGCAGACTTGCATAGCCGCAATATCGCCTTAGCTTTGATTCAAGAAAACCACTCAATATCAGAACATCATCTCTAACAGCCAAGATTTCTCAAAAAGGCGGGCAAGATTTTTCGCAGTCAATTTACCACTTAGAAGCAGAACGAACCTAACTAGGTTGCACTAATCTGATCACTCGAGGAGATTAAGATTTAAGGTTTAAGTATGCCAAATGAATCTTGAATTTCGCAATAAGCATAATAAAGCGCCAAAAGGTTCAATAAGATAGAAAAAGGGGCCACTTTTAAACTACTAGTACTACAACAAGGCATCTGCCCCAGCAACAATCTCCAATATCTCACCAGTGATCTTTGCCTGTCTTTCTCTGTTATACTCAATCTGAAGGGACCTCTTCAGTTCCACCGCATTCTCAGTTGCGCTGCTCATTGCATTCATTCGAGCGGCCAATTCACTCGCATAGGATTCTTGCAAAGCCCTCAGAATCTGACTATTCAGATAGAGTGGCAATAATGCATCAAGAATTTGGGCAGGGTCTTGCTCAAACTCGTAATTAGGCAACAATTTACCCTTAGCTTCCTTGCCCGTTATAGGATCCCTTTCGACAGTTAATTTCCCTTTCTTAGTACTCAATCTGAAAACTTCTTCATCGCTTAAATCGATAGTCCTACCGTGCACATCTCTAGCCTCGCCTAAAGGAAGCAAGTTACGGACGATGGGTTCTGACTTCACCAAAGACACGAATTTCGTATAAATTATCTCGACTTTATCAACCTCCTCACACAAGAACAGCGAAAACACATCGTCAGCAATCACCTGAGCTTCCTTCGACGTGGGAAAGTTCTCGCCTTCGACGTATTTATCCACGTTCACATCAGCTCTCCTGCTGAAATGAGAGTTTCCCTTTTTGCCGACGCTAATCAGAGTGTGATCCACCCCAAGACTCTCCAATTCTTCGATCCTCAAAGTGGCCCTTTTCAACACGGCGTTGTTGAAACCACCGCACAATCCTCTGTCTCCCGTTATGACGACAAGGGCTGCCCTTTTTACGGGCCTAACGGCCGTTAATGGTATCTCCACATCTTCTAATTGGCACTGCTCGTTAATGTCGTGTAAGACTTGAGAAAGGGTTTCAGTAAATGGCCTGCTTCCGACGACTGCTTCTTGAGCCTTGCGCACCTTAGCTGCCGCGACTAGCTTCATCGCTTCCGTGACTTTCTGGGTATTTTTTACAGTCTCGATCCTCTCTCTGAGCTTTCGAAGCTTGCTTTGGATTGAGAAACGAGGAAGATTGAGCTTCGAAAACGATTGAGGGTCACGATCGCGTAATGGGTTGAGACTACTAGAATGGAAGGAGAGTTGACTCAAATCGGTGGATATGGGGTTCGAAATAGACCATGAGATAGAGTTGAAGCTGAGCATATTGTTCTACGATCAAAGCATATACTGTACACGTTAAAACCCTGTTTGCAATGGTGATTGAGACAGAAAAAGGGAGCAAAGCACTGTAAAATCTGTTTCTAGGCTTTTTCACTAAAATTGGGCTCATTTGGAAAAGAAAAGGAACTAATAGTGGGCTCATATTGAGGTTCGTAAATGGGTGGACTGATTTGTCCAAACCTTTTTGCAAAGAAAGGGCCGAGGCTTAATTAAATCAAAATAAAGTGAGGATTAAACGGTAAATCGAGTTGAGTTTGAAATATGGACGAATTTACTATTATGTCCTCTGAGCGTACAGGCGTCTACTACTATACTGTACTATGGCTTCCCACAAATCAAATCTTAGCTACTAGCTCACAGTTGCCATCTTGCTTTCGATTTGAGCTGAAAGTCCGTTCATTTATTTGTTTATTTTTTTGATTCGTGAGGAGTGATTGAGCGTACCTTAGATCGCCTACATTCCCGAAATCGTCGATGTTTCGTTCCTAGTTTTGGGCTCACTCATTTGATTTCAAAAAAGACAGAGAAAGCTCGATTCGCCGGCAACCATGGGCAGCAGCACGGCACAGAGATCTGCAAAACCTTCTAAAGCCTCGAACCAAACCACGCCGCAACCGAAACCCTCTTCGTCGTCGTCGACGACACTATCGCACCACCTGGCGATGGTCGAATTGAAGCAGAGGATCCTCAACTCCCTCTCCAAGCTTGCAGATCGCGACACCCATCAGATTGCTTTAGAGGATTTGCAACAGATCATCCAAAATCTAAGCAGTGACGGCGTTTCGATGTTCCTCAACTGCCTCTACGAGTCCTTGTCGAACGATGCCAAGCCCCAGGTGAAGAAAGAATCTCTCCGACTCCTTGGCGTCGCCGCAGCTGTTCACACCGTCCCCGCCGCGCCGCATCTGACGAAGATGATATCCCATATCGTGAAAAGGTTGAAAGACTCCGATTCTCAAGTGAGGGATGCCTGCCGCGATGGTATTGGTGCGTTGGCGGTTTTGTACTTGAAGGATGGCGCTGGTAACGATGGTGAGGTGGGGTTGTTTGCGAAGCCCTTGTTTGAGGTGATGAGTGAGAATAATAAGGGTGCTCAAACCGGGGCAGCATTGTGTTTGGCGAAATTGGTTGAGTCCGCAAATGGGACGATGGTACAGAAAATTTGTCCAAGGGTGTGTAAATATTTGCACAGTGGCAGTTTCTGGGCAAAAGCCTCGTTGTTGCAAGTTGTGGCAAGTTTGTCACGGGTAAGTATGTGGATTACAATGCAAAATGTTGTCTTACGGATTAAAGATATTGAGTCTTTGTGTCATGGGAGGTACGATGCTAGAGAGTTTTGTTTAGGGTTGATATAGTGGTGAATAATGTATGTGGAGTAAGGTTGGGTTCGTTGGAGAATCTGATGTAGAATTAGGTGAGGTTTGACTTTACTATAGAATTTCTTTGATGTGGTTTGAGATTAGAATAGTAAGATCTTTTAGTTCAATTTGGTTTTCTTGCATCTTTAGCTAGAGCTTGAGTGATTATCGGTTTTCCAAAGTCCTGATTTTATATATAGAGTATGGAGACATGATAACTGATTGTGAAAGAGGATCATTCTTTGCCCACTAACATTTTGCTTTTACCTAAACGATTTTTGTCCCTAACGTAGCACATACTTTACACTTTTGTAGGTGGGAGCAATTGCACCGCAGTATATGGAAACACTGCTGCAGAGTGTTCAAGAGTGTCTGGGAAGTTCAGATTGGGCAACTCGGAAGGCTGCCGCTGATGCGCTAATTGCCTTATCGTCGAACCCAAACATATCAGCAGAAGTTGCTGCTTCCACTGTCAATGTGCTCGAGTCTTACCGATTTGATAAGGTATATGTAACAACACAGCATTACGTTTAACTTTTTTGCATCAAGTGAGTGTGGTGGACAATTGCTCATGAACTGATATTACGTCGGATATATTTCAGATAAAACCCGCCAGAGATAGTATGAATGAGGCTTTGAAGCTTTGGAAGAACATTGTTGGAAAAGGGGATGAATCTTCGGACGATCATAAAGTTCCACACAAACGTGGGTATTACTGAATAAATATGCTTACGATCTTAACCATGCAACAATTGTTCATTCTTCTTTCATCATGATCAGATGGCGATGCATCCGAATCTTCGAGCCAATCGAATCGAAAAGATATTCCAAACCAGTCCCCAAAGAACTTGTCCAATGGTTCATCTCCAACTGCTCCGATTAGCGAAGGCAAGGAAAATAATTTCTATGACAAGGTGTTGGCATATTAAAGAAAAAGGTCCCTGCGCTAACCGACAAAGAACCGAATCCTGAGTTCTTCCAGAGACTAGATAGAAGAGCTTCGGTTGAAGTGATTGTCCCACGAAGATATGCTAATTCTTCAAAATCACAAATTGAACAAGGTTCAGAATCGATTGAGGCAGGTCGAGGGGGAAGCACTGATCTTAATACCCAGAGTAACAATGACCCTACGAAAACGACAAATGGAAGGATACATAGGGAAACTATTGATGATCTGGGCGATTTTATTGAAATGGATAACTTTTTGGGAAATACCGGTGAGGGACCGTCGAACAATAAAGGAACTTGGTCGGCTATTCAGAGGCAAGTTATGCAATTGGAAAGACAACAGACTTATATCATGAATATGTTGCAGGTATATGTTTTTTTTTTCCATTTGCATCAAATGTTCATTGTTCCCAAACCAAATTTAAACTAATAAATCTTCTAGCTGCAGGAATTTATGGGCGGGTCCCATGATAGCATGGTCACACTAGAGAACAGAGTATTCATGCTAGAGAGGATTGTCGAAGACATGGCAAGAGACTTCTCGATATCATCGGGTCGAAGGGGAACTGGTAATTCCATGGTTGATTTTGATGGATCCTCCGATAGGCCTCTTAACAAGTACAGCGGTGGTTTCCCTGAATATTCCAGTGGTAAGTTGGGAAAAGGTCTCAACTTCGACGAGAGATTCGCTGCGCTTGATGGTTTTACATCTTCGATGAGATCACGGGGCCCATTTCCAAGATCCGATGCACCCAATTCTTGGGATTTCCATGCCAACGGTAAAAACAAGCAGATGGGCTCGAAACGAACTGATAAATCAGAGAACGAGGCTGATCAAGTTGGTACCAGACGAGGCTGGGGAAAAGGCTCGGGCCCTTTTAGGTTTGGCGAGGGACCTTCTGCTAGGAGCGTCTGGCAAGCTTCAAAAGATGAAGCAACCCTAGAAGCTATAAGAGTTGCTGGCGAAGACAATGGATCTGCCCGGAGAGTCGCCTTACCAGAAATGACTGCTGAGGCTTATTAGATGACGACGGAGCAGTTCAAGAACGTGATCCAGTTTGGACTTCTTGGAGCAATGCAATGGATGCGCTGAATGCCGGCGAGTTGGATGCTGCTTTTGCCGAAGTTTTGTCCATTGGAGATGACATATTGCTCGCAAAACTCATGGACAGATGTGGGCCTATTCTTGATCAACTCTCTCAGGAGATTGCTGGTCAAGTAGTCAATGCTGTTTCGTACTTGCTCGTGGAGGAGAACTTGTTCGAAATGTGCTTGTATTGGGTTCAGCAGGTACGCTCCATGCTTTTCTTTAAGATACATCGCGTGAACGAAACAAAAAAAAAAAAAGCTCGAAAGTTCAATTCTAACGTTTGGGATGAACCAATCATGAGAGTCTACTCCATTCTACGACGTTTCCTTGCGTGCAGTTGGCGGATATTGTAATGGAGAATGGTGCAGATGCTGTAAGCATTCCCGTCGAAGTCAAGCATGAGATTCTACTCAATCTGAACGAAGCATATTCGTCGTTCGATTTACCTGAAGATTGGGAAGGGTCATCGCCTGATCAGCTCGTGCTTCAATTGGAATCTGCCTGGGAAATCGTTGTTGCCAACTAGCTTGCCACTACACCATTGCTTTGCTTGATGGTTAACTTTTCTTCTGTAGTTTACACCATTGCTTTGCTTAGCTTAGTTTGTCCCTATCTTGAGATAAAATACAAGTATTTAGTGATCTAATATTGTGTTATTGCTGCCTTTTTTTCTTGTATCTACTTGTCCATTCTTCCTTATCTATGTAGGAAGCTTCCACGATGTATGGGTGGGTATAGATAGCTATGGGTGTGTGAATAAGTTATACTGTGTATAGCCACACATGCTTTGCTTTGTATGTCTATTACAAGGGTTTCGATTATAAGCTTTGTATATGCATACACAACTTTTAAGGTGGTTATAAGTTGTGTATCACTAATTCCTACACACTTCGAATATATCTATCTATAAACACTTACATCATTAAACAAATAATAAATACAAAAAAATCAAACATGTTAAAATACAATATCAATAAATTCCTTGTGTAGCCATACACAAATAACTTATACCTTGTCATTCATGAACATGGATATCAAACGATCTCATGTAGTAAACCCAAGGAAAAATCGTCAAATGTTAAATGAGTTAACATGAATTGTTAACGATTTTAGGAATTGAGGAGCAAAGATTCAAGGAATACACATTGTAATTGTCGCACGCAAGTGACAAGTCAAATGTTGTAACACAAGCGAATCAGTCAGCTGTAGAGATTTGATTTTTCCAAGAATATATGATACGTTACGTATGTAATACACAACGCGGCCATCGAGCAATCAGGGGGATTCCATTCCTCATTTCTTTAATTACATATAGTTTAACCCTCTAACGCTTCTGTCGAATCGAAGCGCATCGTCCATCAATCGAGACGAGAAGTTGCACCGCGGTGGGGCGCTGGCATAGCAGATCCTCGCCGGAATTATAGAGGGAAAATGATTGCTTGGCTAAAGAAACTTGCGATCGAATTTGGAGCTTCGTTTTTATGGTTGGTCTGCTTGATTTACTTCACTCAGGTGACCGCTTTTGTATCCCTTTTTTTTCCGATTTTCGTACGAGTTACTGCGTGCGATCATTGTGTTTGTATTTATCATATATATCAGATGAGCTGGCTGTATATGAATAGCATTTGTTCGATAATTGATCGGCTGTTAATTACTGAAACCAGTGGTAAATTTGGCAGTATTCTTCTTTCAAGTTTCATTCTTTGTCCTGTGGGCATCAGAAGCTTCTAGGATGTTTATTTATTATACCTATTTTCTATATCGATGTGTGTGGTATCATGTACGATTTACAATTGGGATGTATTAGTTTGCACTAGTCAGTTTACATTGATTCGTGATGAAGCAAGTAGATGAAGGTTTTTGCAATCGTTCGAGATTCTATTGCTTGCGTATTTAAACTTCATGTATGATTTCCAAAATTTATATTTCATGTTTACCTGGTTTGGTGTCAGGGTTTCAGATCATTTGTTTGGACTGCTGTGTCGTATCAGCTCAAAGACAAACTACAGCTAACACCCTCAGCATCCCAATTTGTGACCTCAATAGCATTTTTCCCATGGAGTGTCAAACCATTATACGGGTATGTCGTTGAAAGTAACAATGTTTTCCTAGTTGTGATGGTGATGCATGTCTTACCATGTTTTACCTAGTGATGGTGATGCATGTCTTACCATGTTTTACTAAAGCTTGTTTCGGATGAATCGTTTGCATTGAAGTGGAGAAATGATTCTCATATATGTCTAATTATGCAGGATCTTATCTGATTGTATACCGATTCGCGGCAGAAAAAGAGTTCCTTACTTGGTCATTGCAACATTGCTTTCTCTGTTCCCGTGGATGACCCTGGGATAAGTGTATCCTCCAGGACCTTCAGTGTGCCTCTCATGATTCTCTTGACGGTGCAAAATCTGGGCTCTGCTATGGCTGATGTTGTGATTGATGCTATGATAGCCGAGGCAGTTAGATCTGAGCGGTTAGTCTTCATATTCAATCGTATATGCTTGGATTAGCTACTTTATGGTGATGCGTATGGTTGTACTGTGACCTGATTCAACAGGGCATCTTTTGCTGGTGATCTGCAGTCCATATCATGGATGGCCATGGCTTTAGGAGGAATTGTTGGGAGTTTATTTGGAGGATATGCACTAACTAACTTTCCGATAGAAAAAATATTTCTACTTTTTTCAGCATTACCATTGGTACAGCTCTTATCGTGTGGTTTAGTTACGGAAAGCACTTCGAGCGACAAAGCTGACTCTACACATTCAACTTCTAATGGAGATTCCAGGCCAGCAAATGGCAGAGATAAGGATGAACATACAATTTCAACTGAGAAGTCAATGAAAAGTACCTTGAGACGCAAGAGAAGTCGGAAAAATTCAAACCAAGGGCCTGTTTCTGAAATTAAATTTGATGTACTTGAAGCCCGTGGCACACCAGAGACGAAATGGTACCATTCGTTTAAAATGGCAACTGTCACACTGTTTGGGGCTTTTCGACAGCCAATTATTTTAAGGTAACTAGTGAGGGTACTAGTTGATGTGATACTCTTGACTACACAATAAGATTTATGCATAGTTGTTTATAGCATGCCGTTATGGTGAAATAAACACGTCCACTTAATTGCAGTACTTGGGAGATTATTTTAGTGATGTTCTAATGTTAATAAACTAATTTTTATCCCCTCTCTTGTTGTGGATCCTAGGCCTATGACCTGGTTTTTCCTCGCACACGTGACTGTCCCGAACATCTCAACTGTCATGTTCTATTACCAGACTGAAGTGCTCGAGTTGGAAGCAACATTTTTAGGAACAGTACGTGTTATTGGGTGGTTGGGCCTCATGATTGGAACCTTTATTTACAATCGATACTTAAAGAAAATGAAACTACGCAGTATCTTGTTGTAAGTCGATCGCAGGCCCTATCATATTCTCTTCACTTATTCCCCTAGTAAAAGTAGTTCATACATCTGATGATCATTACTTTTACTCCGTTTGACTTGATTCAGCTATGCTCAAACTGGTGTGGCAATTATGACTCTTCTTGATGCAATTCTCGTGTCAAGATCAAATCTTTTACTAGGCATATCAGATAGAGTAATGGTGCTTTTCGGGACAGCGCTTTCTGATGGCGTCAATCAATTCAAGTAAGAACTTCTTACTTGCCTTGAACCGTTAGAAACTTAGAACAATGAAACTCGTCACGTTTACATTCACATCTTGACTGTGACTACTGTGATTGCAGATTTATGCCATTCCTCATCTTATCAGGACAGCTTTGTCCACCTGGGATAGAAGGAACTTTGTTTGCACTCTTTATGTCCATAAACAACTTGGGTTCGACGATTGGGTCATTTGTAGGTGCTGGGCTGGCTTCCTCTCTCAATATTTCATCGGGGAATTTTGACAGTCTTCTCTTGGGCATCATCATACAATTCGCATGCACTTTTATTCCAATTTTATTCCTTTTTTTGTACCAAAGGAAGCTACAGGATTATCAGCATAGGATGATGATGTAGAATAGATATATTGAGGATTCTTTCTATCATCTGCTAGGAAAATGAAAAGGAAAACTTTTGTTACAGATTAGAGTTATTGAGATTATTGGTCCTCTGTGAAGCAGATTTCATTGCAACAGAGGTTATATATCATTACTTTTCTTGATAGTTGGTTCTAAGTGCCTGCTGATTCTGATTTTCTGTCAGTGTATTCTAAATGTTGCTGAATAGTAGAGAAAACATGGCCAGGGACACGATCATGAAAAACATCCCTTTATTCCTCTTTACCAAACAAGAACAAGTCAAACAATTATCAGCATCCAAGGCACAGATAAAAGATGCAGAGAAAACAAGCCAAACAGTTCAGAGAAACAACCCCAAAAGCAAGAAAAAAAGACCCCCACAAACCACATTCACCACATCAACCATTCAAATCAGAAAGCGAAAGCAAGTGAAGAAGCAAGGAAAGCTGCAATAATCCCAACACTGCCACTGACAATGCTCGAACCGCCGTTCTTGTCTCTACCATTATTATTGTCAGCAGGCGAGGACTCTTCCGATGGAGCTGGAGAAGGATTTGTCACAGAAGCAGAAGGTGGAGGAGATGGTGGCTCTTCGCTGGACGGAGATGGAGAAGGTGGCGGCACATTACTGTTATTGTTTTTGTTGTTCCTTTGAGCCAAGACGACCACTATCAACTTTTCGTTCTTATGGCAATGATCGGACACACCGCTGATGAAGTAGTGCGGGCCCGAATAGTTAAACTTGTAAAGGGTGTGGCCATCTGTGAATTTTGCCAAGGGAGACGATGAGTTGCAGTTTGCATAATCTTCCTTGGTTACTTGTAGAACAGAGTCTTGATCGGGAGAGTAGATAAACACTGCATGGTATTACAAACAGACGTAGGAAAGTTGCATCAGATTTGTTCATTGGATTGTTATGGTGGTGAATGTAAAGCAATAACTTACGTAAGGTGTCTCCAACTTGAAACCTGTTCTTTTCTGCCCATTGGTTGTACACTGCTGCATTAGGATCAGAAGGAACTTGCCACTTTGCTGTGGCCCACCAACCTTGAAATCAAATGCTTCGCCGTTCTTTATGATCAGCGAAAGAGTGCACGAAAGCCCGAGTAAATGAAATGGCTTTTGCACTCGATAGAAAACTTGTTTTAGCCATATGGAGGAAAATGCAAGAGCTGGTAGTGGCCTTGAGCTGCTTGAGATGTGGTGAAGAATAGATCTCTGTTGAAATGCAGGCAAGGTGATTGGAGAGTATTTGTAGGCAGCAAATTGCGCCAACTTTTTTACGATCTGTAGAACTGAAGCTTGAGCTTCTTTTTGTGGATTCTTTCTTGGCTTCGAGGAGAAGTACTTTTTAGAAAAATTCATTTTATTACATTCAGATGATCGATCAGTTTTGTTTATGCTTTGCGTGGTAATAATCAAGAATCTCCGTGTCTTGCACTTTGGAAAATGGTATCTAGGAGAGGGGAGACTTGAGAGAATAGCAACGAGAATGTTGTTCGCTGTACATCGTGTGTTTCTAACGTGGTTCGTTGTTGGGCCTTGTTTGGGCTCATCCCTGATGAAAAAACGTTCTATTGGGCCTTGTTAGGGTTCATTGCTGATGAAAAACGCCTTAGTGGGCCGTGTTGGGCTCATCCCTGACGGGAAACGCATTACTGGGCCTTGTTTGGGCACCCTGATGGAAAACGCATTACTGGCCTTATTTGGGCTCAATCCTGATGGGCCTTAAATGGGCTCGTCCTGATGAAAACGCACTAATGGGCCTTGTTTGGGCTCATCCCTGATGGAAACCGCATTACCGGGCCTTGTTTGGGCTCATCCCTAAAAACGAAAAAACGCACTGGTGGGCCTTTTTTGGGCTCATCGCTGATGGGCCTTGACTGGACTCATCATTGATGAAAAACCTTCATTGGGCCTTATATGGGCTCATCCCTGATGAAAAACGCAGTAGTGGGCCTTTTTTGGGCTCATTCCTGATGGGATTTGATTGGGCTCACCCTGATGAAAACCGTATTACTGGGCCTATAATGGGCTCATCCCTGATGGAAAACGCACTAGTGGGCCTTTTCTGGGCCCATATCTGATGGAACTTGATGGGCTCATCCCTGATGAAAAACGCATTATTGGGCCTTGTTTGGGCTCATCCCTGATGAAAAATGATACTGGGCCTTGATTGGGCTCATCCTTGCAGGAAAACGCATTACTGGGCCTCGTTTGGGCTCATCGCTAATGAAAAATGATACTGGGCCTTGATTGCTCATCCCTGCTGGAAAACGCATTACTGGGCCTTGTTTGGGCTCACTCCTGATGATGGGCTCATCCCTGAAAACTGATACTGGGCCTTGATTGGGCTCATCCCTGCTGGAAAACGCATTACTGGGCCTTGTTGGGCTCATCACTGATGAAAAAACGATAGTGGGCCTTGATTGGGCTCATCCCTGATGGAAAACGCATTTCTGGGCCTTGCTTGGGCTCGTCCCTAATGCTAAATGCACTAGTGGGTCTTGTTTGGGCTCACCCCTGGTGAAAAAATTTAGTGTCGCACATGTCACGAGCACGACTAAGAAGAACTAACGAGTCAGATTAGATAGTAAAAAAGAAACAAAATTCCCAAAAACAAGACAAATAAGCGTACAATTAGCACATACGTTTACACTCAAAACTCAAAATTTCCAATAAACAAAAATATCATGTACACAGACAGTACTTGCAAAATGGTACGCTCTGCACCTGTTGTTTGTGCGCTATTATATATACTACATGTACAACAAAACGAACAAGAGAAAACTTACATTCTCAACCAAATCTTTCCCAATGAAACCAACAGCAAAAATATTGCAAAGCTGAGTCTTTAATCTGTCCAATAAGTTCTGCATGCTTCCAGCTTTTCGTTTAACTGATTGAAATCGTCGAGATATTTTGACGACAACTGCAATATACTCATTTCGTGGGTCAGTGCAGCACACTTTGCCTTGGTATCCGAAATTGTTTTCTCAAGAGAAGAAACTGTGGATTCCACGCTTGAACTCACCAACACATCATGGGTTGGATTAGTTACCCTGCTTAACTATCTGGTGTAAAATTCTGTCAAAACCTTCGCTTCTGAATTCATTGGTTCCACTCTTTCTCCAAACTTGGCTATCGTTTCCTGGAAAAGTCGGCCGCCTGACTTGTGATGCCAATCTAATTCGAAGCATTTTTTAGAATGGATGAGCATCGCATTTATTGGTGAATTATTGCAAGAACAGTGTTAGAGAGAGCTGTAAATTCTCACGTATGATTTTCGGCTTGCAGTGTTTTCCTGTGATTAATTAATTTCTCCAGTTTTTCTTATTATAGAAGAAATATATGGGGTATTTTTCATATATATGATGAACCGTGTATATTTCGACGACCCGACCCACGCAATAACCGACTCACCGCTGGTTAATTTAATCGAATATCTTGATTAATATGCTTACGAAGTTTATTTCACATTTATTTAATTTTAAAGAATAAAAATTAACTTCGCCGCAGCTGATTTCTTTGGCCGCTTCATCACTTATGATTCTCGTTTTTAGTACAAGCCGGTAAGTGATTTGCTGTATGAAATGGTGGGATATCCGTTGAATTTCTGGTTATTATCAATAACTTATTGATCGAGTAGTCGTTTTTTCAGCTGAAGTTGAGTGGTATCTTGCCTCTTCTTTCATTTTTTTCTCCCTTTTCACACTTTCATTTCTACACTTGTTGTTATCCGATCCGAATTTTGGTACTGGGTGATCCCTGGGACTGGGAGTTATGTTCGGGAAAGTACGTTGGAGAAGGAAATAGATTTACTTTCATGTATTAATCGTTACATGATGTTTGATGGGCTTTTCTCTTAATTAAAAATTTGCTACTTCTGTTGTACCTATTACTGTCATTTGAATCCTCAGATCGTGAAGATGCGAGATGTTGTTTGCACTTTGCAGATAACATTGAAGACCAGTTCTTGCTGTGCTGATTGATATACTGTAATTCCTCTCATGTGCTATTGGTACTTATTATCGATTTCAAGTGGTCAACGCGCGCGATGAATGCTGAGTCGATTTTAAAGCAAACAAAATTCCTTCTTTTCTGAAATGATCAGTATTAGGCGGCTGTCGAAATTGCTCTTTTCACTTACAAAGAATAGGCCATCATCTCCACTTGGACACTATGTTGCAAGGAGATCCTATTCTTACCGAAAAAGTACCCATGGAGGGTTTTCGTCGCGCGCATTCTGCAAAATTACGGATTTACAACAAAAGAGCAGTGGATGTAGATGTGTGCATAGCTTACCTACAAGATATGTACCTCATCGTGCCCAAATAGCATGGAAAAGGCTTTATGAGATACGTTCATACCGAGGATCTAACTCCACACTATTACCAGGATGGCACATGTAATTACTTTTTATTGTCTCGTTCACACTTAGTAGCCCCAGGCATCATGGCATTCGCCTTTGGAGAATTAGGATGGAATCGACGAGTTCTGGCTCAAGCAGAGAATTTACTTGACAAGGATACTCTCTACATTCATGCTCATGGTGGACATATCTTTGTGGTTTCGTTGATTTTATCTCTTTTAGAAGGGCTGATCCTAATACTGAGAGCCATTTACCTCACAATTCTATTTTTGCCCTTGCATAGTTATGGCACCCTTTGCAGATTCTCTCGGTATTAAGTTCAGAAGATCTTGGATTCGTACGGTTCGAGTCACCTTAGAGAAGGCTGGGCCGGCGTTCATAAAATGGGGCCAGTGGGCTGCTGCAAGGCCAGATCTTTTCCCGAATGACCTCTGCAATGAGCTTTGCTGAACTCCACACCAAAGCTCCATCTCATAGCTTCAATTATTCAAAAAGAAGTATAGAAAAAGCATTCGGTCGTCCACTGCATGAGATTTTCGAAAGCTTTGAGGAGGTCCCTGTTGCATCGGGGAGTGTGGCGCAAGTCCATCGAGCAATTCTCAGATTTCAGTATCCTCGAAAGAAAATTAAGCCTATGCTCGTTGCTGTGAAAGTCAGGCACCAGGCGTGGTGAAGCTATACGGAGAGATTTGCGTTGATTAATCTGTTTGCTAAGATCTCGAGTTTCTTGCCTACGCTGAAATGGTTAAGGCTGACGAAAGCATACAGCAGTTTTCAGTGTTCATGATGTCCCAGGTTGATCTTTCGAGGAGGCTGCTAATTTGAGTCGTTTTATCTACAATTTAGGCATTGGAAAGATGTAGCTTTCCCTAAACCTCTGTATCCTCTTGTACCATCCCGCCGTTTTGGTGGAAACTTATGAGCATGGAGAAAGCATCCTAAACTATGTCTATGGGCTTGAAGGACATGAGCACATCAAAACTGCTCTTGCTCATATTGGAACGCATTCACTTCTAAAGATGCTCTTGGTATGTTAAAGTTTGAGTTTTTTTTTTATCGAATTACTGTTCGATAGACTTCAGTCACCTCTTGTTATTTCAGGTTGACAATTCATCCATGCGGACATGCATCCAGGAAATATTCTTGTCAGGGAAATAAACGTAGGCACAAGTGCGATAAACCTCTGTTTAAGACACGTCCTCAGGTCGTCTTCCTCGACGTAGGCATGACTGCTGAACTTGCTAAAAAGGACAGAGATAACTTAATGGATTTCTTCAAGGCAGTGGCCCTTCGTGATGGCCACAGTGCTGCAGAGTGTACTCTTAAACTATCTAGAAAACAGAGCTGCCAAATCCTGATGCTTTCATTGCAGTATGTTTCTGATTTCGAATGCTTCACTATCTGTCAATTTCCCACTAGCAAAGAGACAACCAAAATATGTTTTACTTTGTCTCTTGTGATCTGCTAACTTGTGATTCTTTGCAGGAAGTGAAATAAACCTTCAAGTTTTGGGGTCAGAAGAAGGCGACGTTTATCACCACAGCAGATTGCATGCAACAAATGCTTGAACAAGTTCGGCGCCACAAGTTAATATCGACGGCAATGTATGCGCTGTGATTTTACTACTTTAGTATTGGAGGTAAACCTTAGATTAAAGTGATTAGATTGTGCGTTTCTTACTGAACTTTGATGATGTATTTCTGTAACATTCTTGGCTACCTTGTAGGGGTGGCAGAGGAAGCTTGACCCAGACTATGATGCGATGAATGCTTTACAGAAACTTCTTTTCAAAGTTGATTTGGCCGAGTCTTTAGCATATACGATTGAAGGACTAATGGCTCCATAGGTATGTGGAATTTTTTGCTCTTCCTTCACGAATTATTTTCAGAATTGTTGCTAATAAAGGTAAATGGTATAGAAAACGGATATTCAATGTCTTGTCATGTAAAGGAATAATAATGGAAATCCATGTTCTTTATGTAGACAATTACGATAGACAATACCTGTAATGTAAGTAAGGTGCCTGAATGTACGTAGTGATTTGGAAGAGTAAAAAACATTATTGGATGCAAGGTTGATGATGAAGACCCACATTAGTTTCTAAAAATGTAGGGACAATGTTATCTCAAATCATCAACGCTGCACTCAATGATGTTCTGAAGCTCTCTTAACCGTTTCAATCCACTGAAGCTACATGCTTTCCTTTATAGTGTTCTCATCTTCTTAGTTTTTGCAAAGTACAAGTCAATGCAAGCATTGTACTTCACCTATTGTATGAACTCGGAACATAATCTTCAATGTCGTACTTTAACACCTTGTACTGCTACACAGTACAACCAACCATGACTGCCTTCAGAAATTTCCTGAGAAAAAAGACCAGTTGGCCCATTTTCTTTGTTGGGCTCAGCTTCAAGTCGATCGCTTGCATCTGCATCGAAAAATGCCGTCCAAGCAAATAGAACAGTGTCTTCCTCAAGTGATAGTGGAACGAGAAACTTATAGGCAACTTCTTTCTTATTACAGCTACCTTGGCGAATAAAAAAGGTTCCTCTCTTTGACCCTTTCGTTACTCGTAATCGCTGACATCACAAATAATGCATCTTCTGTCTTCATTAGCCAACAACCTTAACGTGTTACCTCTCCTTCGACGAAATCTCAGCACCACCCCGCAATTCATTTCTTTCTCTCTATATATAATAGCTTCACGAGAACAATCCCATCTCTCAAAGAGCTATTACTCTCAACAAAAGAAAATAAAAAAAAGAGAGGTGGGATTTAATCTTTTCTTATCCCATGGCATCTAAGATCAGTCAAATTTCCAAGACTTGTTGCCCCTGATGGCGGATAAGCTCGGCTGTGATGGGCTGATTGAAGAGCTCTGCAACGGTTTTAACTTGCTGATGGATGCTGACAAAGGAGTCATAACCTTCGAGAGTCTGAAAAGAGAAGGCTGCTTTGCTGGGGCTTCAAGAACTGTGCGACGAGGATCTCCGTTCCATGGTTCGAGAGGGAGACGTTGATGGCGATGGTGCTCTTAGTCAGATGGAGTTTTGTGTTTTGATGTTTAGGTTGAGCCCTGAGTTGATGGAGCAGTCTCAGTTTTTCTAGAGGAGGCTTTGTCTTAATAAATAGACAGTTTCCCAGATTTTTGTTTTCTGTTTTTCCTTATTGGGATGGGATGCTTTGTTGAGTCGATTCAATTCTTGATATACGATGTAAGGTTCATTGAAATTATACTTACAGAATGGATACAAGTTAATGATTCTCTTGTATCGTTTAACATCTCTTGTATCGTTTAACTTTCTGGTTAATGTATGTAGCCAGGAGATTATTTGCATTGCTATGATTTTTGTATATGTTCTTGATCTTCAACGGTATATAATAAATGAATTTTTCTACATTATGGTTGTGATCCATTACACGCTATCATTCGACGAATCATCTTCCGAGGTCCGCATTTATGATCAAATTAATATCTTTTACTTTGAGAGATAAAATCCCAATTCTCAGTTACCACTATTTATAGATAGGTCGTTTCTTAAAACAGCACTACAATCAATCAAGGTTTGCTTTAAACGACACCATGGGAGGCGGTACGATCAGAACGGCGGCCAAAGTGGCGGGACTTGCGGCGGCGACGGCCGTACACAAGCACGGATCCACCATCTCTAGGCGCGTTTCGTCGGTGCGTGCTTCGGCGGCCGCAACCGATGAAGTGAAGCTTGTGGCGTCGAGGACGGAGGCTGACGTGGATAAACGGTTTGGAGGTCGACGATTGGGTTGGCGTCGACGATGGGATTGAGGCGGATCGGGTTGTGTTCGGTGGTGCGCCGAGTTTTGGAGAGGCGAAGGAGGCTACTTCGGAACTTACAGAGGCTCTTGACAAGTAAAATTTATGTACTTTACCTTTGGTTGCTTTCTAGATCTTCTTAGGGGACGAAGATTTCTTGATAGAGCAGTTAACAATTGATTAATTTTTATGACGGTATAGAGAGATTTGATCTCGTGTAGTAAAATCAAGTAGAAATGAACTTATCGCATTCCACTCGTGGACTTTTGCCAAATGATTAGCTTCATGCCCATAAAAAACTGCGTAATTCGTCTATGAACAATCCTTTTTCAGGGCTTATCTGTTGTCGCCCACCTCAGTTGGATATCTGGGTTCATCTGTAGCAGATCAAGAATCTCTTTCTTCTCTTTCAAACTCATCAGTTCAAACCAAAGATTGTATTACCAGTGAGGTCGCTGTTGCGCCTGCTGTTCCAGCACCAGCTGTCATGGCATTTAGGCTTCTTCACAAAAGCCCCGCCGCACAGGTACTAACTCACATTCAGCTGATGTCATTTGTTTTTCAATCTTCATTGGGTATAACTGAGTAAGAATGATGAGATAACTCTTTTATGCTTGAGAGTTTGTGTTCAAGTTGTTGTGGTTCTTTGTGTCTTCACTTATTGTCAGCGTGGAGGAAGTGTGATTAGGTGTCTACCTATCTGTCTGAACCTACAGTTACTGATTTACCAGTTTCATATCATTTCAAGGCACTCTCTTAGAGACAATTTCCTCCTTATTTGCTATCCTAATTGAGCCGACCTTGCTATTATGCACTGTTTTGTCAGAGTGTTGTTGCTTCAATTGTCAGCGACCCAAATGTTTGGAATGCAGTACAGCAAAACCAAGAACTACAAGAATTTTTGAGGTCGCAAAAAGCATGTAAGAACTATGTTTGCTACAATCAACAGTGTCGAACTCTTGTAGCAAAGTTAACATTGCCTGTGATCTTTTTCCAAGGCTGGAACCCATTGCCCAAGGATTCAACTGTGGTGTTGTCTTCAGATTCTGATCATTCTGAAATCTCATCACCAGTAACCACAAACAAATCAGAATTAGAAGAATCCATCCCTGATGGTGGATTTCAGAATATCTTACACAAGATCAAGACCTCCGTCCTAGATATGATGAGCGGCTTGTCTGGTTTCTTCAACAATCTGTTCGGCGGTGGCAATGGATCTTCGAACAATTCGAATTCTGACGAAACTGCAGACGTCAGTGGTGATACAGTCATGGAAACAACATTTTTCGGGTTAGCAGTTATGGCCATTTTGGTTGTTGTGTTGAAGCGAGGCTGATCCATTCGCAGGAAACTTGTTAATCAGTCGAAGCTACACTTAAGTTTGTTGTTTTATTTCTATGCTTTCGTCGTGCCTATGAATGTAATATGTAAGTTGTGGATTGGTTTTGATTTGTATGATAAATAAAATGCGTGGAGTGAGATAAAAATTTCATCTTTTATTGTCACAATTTATCAAAAAAAGAAAAGAAAGGGATTTGGCATAGTATGACTATGAGTTAGGGATAGGGGTGAGCAAAACCGGATATTCGTATTTTCGATTCGGATATCCGGATTTTTGGATATCAAAATGATATCCGTATCCGTTCCGGTTTTAATAGGATATCCAAGATATCCGCTTTATTCGGACATTTAAAGCGGATATCCGCATCCGGTTTTATAATTTACTTTTCTTCTATTTATTATTATTTTCTTTCAAAATCATTTTTCATTCTTATCAAAATAAAAAAGTATATTATTTTTCGTATAAGAACTTCTACATTTAGTAGTTGACACAATGTGAATTTATGATTCAAAATTACATAACAAATAATAATGCATTACCATCACATTGATTTTTTAACTTGCATCTCTATGTTTTTATGTTTTTTTTATTTCAATTCTCTAACAAGGTTTTTGCAATCTAATAATATATATTTATATTCTACTTTTTGAGATTTTTTTCTTTTTGAATATTCATTTTTATTTTTATGCTATTTTTTATTTTTTTTATTTTTTAAATATAAAACGGATACCGGATATCCGGATTTTAGACAAACCACTATCCATAATCGATCCGGTTTTAAAAATTGGAATATTCGATTCGGTTTTTAAACCGTATATCTTTTTTTCGGATTTTGAAAACCGGATACCGGATCGAAATCCGGTTTTCGGATATTTTTTCTCGGCCCTGGATGAGCTACAAGAGTTGAGTTTGACCATAGTTAAGCCCAATAGTTTCATGTATAACTTAGCCCATTAGAATGGGCTCAAAAGCCCATTTTGGTTAACCCTAATCAGCTCCATTTTCCCATCCAAACCCTACTTAAAGAACATCTTGCTTGCACTCAGCTGCTGTCTACACACAAACACACACACACACACACAATCACATGGGTCGTGTAATTCGCGCGCAGCGTAAGGGTGCTGGCTCGGTTTTCCGATCACACACCCACCACCGTAAGGGGCCGGCGCGTTTCCGTACCCTAGACTTTGGCGAGCGAAATGGTTATCTGAAGGGTGTGGTCACCGAGATCATTCACGACCCTGGCCGTGGCGCGCCGCTGGCGAAGGTCACCTTCCGACATCCGTTCAGGTACAAGCACCAGAAGGAGCTGTTCGTGGCGGCCGAAGGTATGTACACGGGTCAGTTCGTGTACTGTGGGAAAAAGGCGAACTTGGTCGTCGGAAATGTTTTGCCCCTCAGATCTATCCCTGAGGGTGCTGTTGTTTGCAACGTGGAGCATCATGTTGGAGATCGTGGGGTTCTTGCCAGGGCGTCGGGCGACTACGCTATTGTTATCTCGCATAACCCTGATAATGGGACTACTAGGTACTGTTGTTTGTAGGCTGTTTTAAGGGTTGTTCTTGATGAAATGAGCGGGGTTTGTTGTCCTGCTTTCTCTCGTGACATCGATTGATTTTCTCCTTGATTGGTCTGTTACAATGTTTGTTAATTCCTGTTGAGCAGAAAGCTTCTTTTCCATTTTATCTTTTGTGGTTTGTGGTTGTGGTTCATCGGTATACATAAAAATTATCTTCCTAGATTGAAGGTGCTTACCGATTGAAAGATCTTGTTTGTGCATTCTCTGGGGATTTTGCTCATATATGTCTGTTTCGGTAATATTGTTGGCTTGCTGAGAGCTGATTGCAGCACTCATCCAGTCTCACCAATTGATATTATCTTGGCTACTCTTTTTTGCTCGATAAGTATCCATGTTTATCAAAATATAATCTTGCAATGCATTTGATCAAGTGCCTTATTACTTGATCGTCCTTCTCATCAGACAATTATAAATCGTCTGATAAACATTACAATCTACCTTAACTTCCTAGGATCAAGCTTCCCTCTGGGTCCAAGAAGATCGTCCCAAGTGGCTGCCGAGCCATGATTGGCCAAGTCGCCGGCGGTGGCCGTACAGAGAAGCCGATGCTCAAGGCAGGAAATGCATACCACAAGTTCCGTGTGAAGAGAAACTCATGGCCCAAGGTCCGCGGTGTGGCTATGAACCCGGTCGAGCATCCTCATGGTGGTGGTAACCACCAGCACATTGGTCACGCTAGCACCGTTCGCCGTGACGCATCGGCTGGCCAAAAGGTCGGTCTCATTGCTGCCCGAAGAACTGGTCGTCTCCGTGGACAAGCTGCTGCTTCTGCAGCCAAGGCCGATAAGTGATGAGAAGGTAATCGATATTTGCTTTTTTATATGTTCCGTAGAGCAGTGATTCTGTTGCTAGCTTCTACTTGTCTTGGTCTTTGTTCAATTGGGATATTGCCTCTTGTTTTCTTCTAATGATGACGGTATAAAATACTGCTTGTTCTGTTTTTTGGATCTTTGGTTGTTATGAAACTGAAGTCTTATATGTGTTCTGTCTTTCTATGGGTTAAACAAATGTCATGTTCTTTCCTACATTGAAGCAATGAAAAATGTTGGCAACTTCTTATAGCTTGGTTGCTATGCATAATGGCTATAATACCAAGGTGATGCTGAGAACACATTCCTATGTTTCCATTTCCATCCTAAAAACATAGCGTCATCTCTCTCTTGAAGTGTATAATCCTCCCGAGTAGTTCCTTAATCACGGAAACTGAGAGGCAACTGTCTGAAACCAGCCAATTCCCAAACACATCATGCCTTTTGATCCTTTCCTTTCCTTCGCAAGCTATCACATTCACAACATCCCTTGCCAAAAGTGCCGCTCCATGCTTATCCTCACCCTATCGCCCCTTGGCATATCGACAGCCACATTTATGAGTTTGAACGCATCTCTACCAACCTCGTAAGAAGGGAGTAATTGGTTTTTAATTTTGAAAAGTCTTCACCGTCCTCAAAGGATGTCCCTTGGATTCTGCAAATCTATATGCTCTCGTCAGGCACGTTGGATAGGCTCGCCTGTGATGGACACGGCTTAGCGAGCTTGCTGAATCAGCCTTTTGAATGGCGCGCGTAGTTAGAAATATCGATTCATTCAATATTTTCGTTTATAAAGACCTCAAGACTCCTTTGAAGTGGTCTTTGAACCTTCTTAAATATTGCTTTTGTATCAGTTTTAAATCTTGACTATTGTTCTTGAGTTAAATGCAATTTCCAAGTAAAAACGCAGAAGCTTGAAAAAAAAACGACCAAGTATTCCATAAATATTGGCTAGGAAAGAGTTTTTACAAATCTTGGCGCAATGAAGAAGATAAATCTCCATACAACCATACACAAACACGATCCCATTCCGAGAACATTCTCAGAATCTTATCGTTCATTGATCTCGGTTACTTATCAGCGGTCACCATTCCCAATCCGTCTACTCTTTCCCATTGGCCCATGCACTTCCTACCAATAAGCGAATTAACAAAGATCGATCAATCATTGCTCTCACTCTGTATTCGATTGCACCTATTTTCTCTGATATAGCTTGATAGACGATTTAGTTCCTGTGGTTACTGGTCACATATGGCGGGACGGCGAAGAAGGCTCAGTCGCGAAGCAGCAAAGCGGGCCTCCAGTTTCCGGTGGGTTGTATAGCAAGGTTTTTGAAGGCGGGGAAGTACGCCGAGCGTGTTGGTGCTGGCGCGCCGATGTACTTAGCTGCTGTGCTCGAGTAGCTCGCTGCCGAGGTATGAAAGTTTTCCCTAATTTTCTCAATTTGGTTAATTGGTTTATCAATTGTACGCATTTTGATCTTTTGGCACGAAGAATTATTCCAACATTTTCTGTTCTAAATCTTTTACACAGGTTTTGGTGTTGGCTGGAAACGCTTCAATAGAGACTCGAATTGTGCCTCGTCATATCCAATTGCCCGTTCGTAACGACGAGGAACTAAGCAAACTCCTCTGAGATGTGACTATCGCTAACTGAGGTGTGATGCCCATCATCCACAATCTTCTCCTCCCCAAAATAACAGGTGGCTCATCGAAACCCTCTGCTGCTGATGATGACTAGACGTATTTATGGAACCATAGATTATGTATTTTTAGTCATGTAATTCAATGTTCCATGCTGCTGTTTTGGGGTTCTTACTGTTTGTAGGTAGGCGGTGGGGGTTAGGAGATAGGATTGTCTATTTATTTTTGTCATATAATTTAATGTTCCATGCTGCTGTTTTGTGCTTCCGGGAATCTGAAATAATGATACAATTAATTCTTACATGTTAAAGAAACGAGGCGTTCACATTGATGTTACAATCTAATCAAGAAGAAGAATCTGTAATGAAAGCCATGATCCTAAGAGCTGTATGAAGAGAGACTTGCTAATTCTTTCTATTAATCGTCATCTGAACTTGAACTTGTATCAGAACTTCCCTTTCGCCTCTCTGCTATGGCAGGGAACAACTTTTGGCGAGGATCAACATTGCTGTTAGACTTCGGCAGATCCGCAGGTATAGATGCTGAAACCTCTTTACTAGGTGTTTTAGTCGTCTTCAATGGTGCGGTTTTCACTTCTCTACACACTTTATCTAAGATTATAAGAAAGTCCCGCACTATGACGAACAATCTCAACCCTTCATCTTTACCAGATGACCCGTGAAAATAATCGGCGGTGCTCTTTATCAAAGCTGATATCCTCTTCTCTTCTTCGAACAATCTCATAATGTCATTCTCAGCACTCATTAGGAAACCCTTTAGAGACTGATGAAACCCGTTTTCCTCCGGTACATCCTTCATCCCCGCACTTAAAAAGTCGCGGGCTTTTATTAGTGAATGGCCGAGCTTAGCTACTGTTCCAGTTATGTTGTCTGAATCTAATACAGCTGCCTTTTTAACATTCTCAAGCTCGTTAGTTAGCCCAGAGACCACTCTAAGACCAAGGCTTCTCAAACATTCATCTGTTTCTTGAGTGGGATACTCATTTAGATCTTCAGATTTGAAACTAGACATGCTCTTCATTTCCTTGGCTGCTCGAGCTGCTCTTATGCCTTCAGAACGGATTATTTCTTGAACAACAAAGTGCAATAGAGTTGTTTTTCCATCTATGCCTTTCACATCTGACAGTTTGAGGAGCGTGTCAAGTTTAAAAGCTTGTGCGCCACCACGGAATGTACCATTGTTCATTCGGTTTCCAGTCTTTAGGACTGCTTCGAGTAGTTTAAGGAACAGTCTGCTCTTCCTCAGTTCATTGCAAGCAGCCTACAGCATATGGAGAAAGCCCATAAAGACAGAGTTTGAAGAGTATGCAATATGTGATAGATTTAGCGCTTCAGCACTGCATCTCACCTCCAACACCACAAATGACTCCTTTAACGTTGATGCTTCTTCCTCAAGAGTGCACATAAAGAGCAGTGATTCGAGCCTCTTAAAGGCGAATGGAATGTCTACCAATACTTTTAAGAAGCGTTCTGCAGGGCCTAGTTGTGAAAGGTTGCCGCTGTATAATCTCAGCTTTAATTCTTCATCAGTTGTAGGCGCCATCTTTAGCAAAGTTTGGATAAGTTCTGTTGGGAGCTCATTACCTGTTTCAGTTAAATTGATTGGCCTATGATACCATGATAGATCAGAGTTAAATGAGGATAGGAAAGTCATCCTCTTTGCCCTAGAAGAACAATAACAAATGGAACGAGAAAAACTTTATCACCTTCGTCGAGTGCATCGCAAACTTCTTCTGTAGTCACGTTCAAGGCCTTGAGCATAATAGACAGATTCTGAGCCTTTTTGGGATCGATCAATTGTATATGCTGAGGGGTATCCTGGGATGAAGATTCCTTATTTCCCACACTCTTACTTTTTCCAGGAGCAGCATATCCAAACAGGCTTTCAATCATCTCTTCGTTGAATCTGCTCATTACATCATGTCATTCATTGGTCATCGACACAAAATTCGTGGAGGAAAAGATAAAAATTACCGAAAAAGAAAGAAGAGACGCTTACTGGAACGATCCTGATTTGATCTGATTCCACACCATAGAATCATCGGGGTTGGCATTTACTTTATCCCAGAAGAAAGGCTTCAGCTTAGCCTTAGCAGCATTCGAGTCTTCTTCCTCTTCTTCTCCTCCTCCTACTCCACCTTTATTACTAGTCGGTGGATTACCACTCTGCCCACGGTTCACGGCTCGAGGAGGCCTCAAGCCCATAGGCGGCGGCCGGGCTGGTGGGCCGCCGCCCGCCGGCGGCGGCGGTGGACGAGGGCCGGCCTTAGAACCACCACGTGCAGGTGGAGGAGGTGGTGGTGGTCCAGGTGGCGGCGGAGGGCTAGGGCCTACAGAGGAGGGTTGTGGAGGAGGAGGTGGCGGCGGAGTGGCCGATGGTGGTGGTGGTGGAGCTGAAGTCGACGCCGGAGATTTGGGAGGCTCAGCCACTCTCCCAGGCGGCAGTTTCAGTGGAGGCAATCCTTGTGCAGAAGATATTCCTGAAGTTTCCACGGAGTTTGTTTCGATAGGAATCTCGATTCTTGGATTGCTCAAGGGATTTAGCTCGTAGGATTTCCCGCTTCTGTTGCTATGTGCGAATTTTTCGTGAGTGTTGACATTCTCTTCGTCCATCGAAGCCCCTAAGGAGAATGGTTTCTGGGAAGATTCTTTTTAAGACATACGAGGAAGATCAGTTACGAATCTTATATGATTAGGACATGAAAGAACGATTTTTTTGTGAGGAAAGATACCGCAGAATAATCGCTTAGGCTTAAGCTCAGAAGAGGTCTCTCGTCGTTTTTGTTTCGTCCATAGACAGTTCCACGACAGCAACAGCACAGCAGCAGCAAAGCAAGGACGAAGATCACAGAAGCAGAGGTAGCAACGACTATCATGAAATCGTTGCTACTGTTTTGTTTATTGATTGACGCAGCAGCGGCAGCATTGGAAGCTCTCGAAGAAGAACTGCCATCAGATGTATGAGATGGGTCTGAACCGTTGAGACTTGGGAAAAGCGCAATTAAATCAGAGTTGTCTTCGTCTGATTTCTGAATCAACTTACGCCTCAAAGAATAATAACGGATCGTGCCTTCCTCCTTTGCGGGGTAATGAGTCTCTTTTCTCTTAAACAATCTACAAGGATTTGCTCGATTTTAGGGCAAAAGGCATCATCCATCTTATCGGGGATGTGTATCGTGGAGATTCCACCACTGCTTCCGAGTTCGTCTAGTCCACATGTGATCTTCAATAAATAAGCCTGCAGAAAATTACTTTTTGTCGATGCCTTTCGACGAGAAATGAATAGCAAATCACCATGAACAAACATGTCGGAAAAGATATGGGCTGAACGATACAATGGTTCCATCAAGAGAGCAAATGTGGTCGATGAGCACGAAGCTTCTTACCGTTTCCTGGTTGATGTTTCCAATATCCATCAAGCAAGCGAGTATATGGTCTTCTGTTAGCTTGCTCTCCACATATCTTATTGTTATAAGGAATACAAGAGCCCCAAAATACAAGAATAATGCTCTCTTCGTTTTCTCGATCATCATCGTCCAAACGACGCTCAGTACTTCTCATAATTTTTATCCGACAGAAGAGAAACCAAAGAAATCCCCGTAATTCCTGAGATTATCGCAGATTAGTTTTCTCTTCTCTCACGGGCCCAAATGAATATGTGCCTAAATATAAAATCTTTTAATGCCAAGATTTTGAATTTGATCAACAATCTTGACAGCCCCACGTTGAATTTGATCAACAATCTTGACGGAATCAGAGAGGGTCGGCGGCGGGCGCTACAATGGTGGTGGTTGTGGCATCGACGACATTGAGTTTTATTAGAAGATTCGTGTGTGTGGAGGAAGAAGATTGAATTGAGGTATTCGGAAGGAAATTGGCTCATAGAAACGATGATATTTTGGCTTTTTTTCAGCAATACAACGTTCAACAATATTGTTTTTAACTTGGAAAACCCAGCTACGTACATACTTCTATTAACTGTAACTATCAATTAGGTTGATTATATAAAATATTATGGCTATTCTATTGTAGCTTCCGTAATCCTATATACCCTAATATTAAATTATTAAATAAAAAATAACAAAAAATAGAAAAGGAAAGTAAGAAAAACCGACAAAAGGACACTTCTCCCTCCCCGCCAACTGTTTCTGGTTCTGACACGCACGACATTTCGAGATCCAACGCTAAGGCTCCAATCCTCTGTTTCGCAGCTTTCGAGTTTCGCCATCAAATTGCCAATCATTTAGTATTCGACCGCCGAAATTTCTCTACACCTGAGCAGGTGCCAGCCACTTTTTCCGACCCGTTAAAACCCTCTAAGGCGTAGCGTGCCTTTGCTTTTTTGGTTCTCTTTCCCTTTCACACTTGAATGTTTGTTGCAAGAGAACATTCTTCTAGGTCGTTTGTAAATCCACGAGCTCGAGTGGTATATAAGTTGCTCCGGTGAAAATAATCGTACGTCGATATTGGATCGAAGGGACGCCGCAACTGTAGCGAGTTGAAATTGATATGGAATCGATATTGGCCCGAGCTTTAGAGTACACTCTGAAGTATTGGCTGAAGTCTTTCACCAGGGATCAGTTCAAATTGCAGGGACGCACCGTGCAGCTCTCCAATTTAGGTTTCATTGTGCTTTAATAGTAGTTACTGACCTTAATTATAGGCAGTTTAGTGAGTTTCGTTGGTGATTGTTTTACTGCTCAATTTCCTTGTAGATGTAAATGGGGATGCTTTACATGCGAGCCTTGGGTTGCCGCCAGCTTTGAATGTGACCACGGCGAAAGTTGGAAAATTGGAGATTATTGTATTGCATTCTTCTCTTTTTTTTTTTTTTTTTTTTTTATTGTGGATTAGAGTCGAGGTTTGATGTTCTGTTTTGTGAGGTTGTACTAATTTTGGCGGTGATGTGCGCTTCTTTTCAATTTTATAGCTGCCATCGGTGAGTATGGTGCAAATGGAGCCTATTGTGGTGTTAATTGACCGACTGGACCTTGTTTTGGAGGAAAATGATGATATAGATGCATCAAATAACTTCAACAGGCATGCCTAAGGGTTTAAAGGATCTATTTTGGTCGATCGTTTATCTAAGATTGTTTGGATTGCCACTTCTCTTTCCAAAATTAACTCTTTTGTTTTCTCAGTCCTGTGTCGTCTGCCAGCATAGGAAAGGGCAGTGGGTATGGGTTTGCTGACAAGGTTCGTGTTTTCTAGTTCATGAGTTTCACTAATCCCCTGACGATGATGTGATTATCACTTATAATTTCATGCAAGTGGATTTGGATGATGCTAATGACCAATATTCTTGGTTGTATTTACCAGATTGCTGATGGAATGACAATTCAAGTGCACACTGTTAATCTATTACTTGAAACACATGGTGGTGCTCGACAAAGAGGAGGAGCGACTTGGTAAAAATGTTATTGACTTTTTAATTTTTTTTTCATACTCATATGTATATGGCTATTGAGTGTCATGATGTTTTTATTCTGATATGCTAAGCTATATGCAGTTTTGTCTGGGATATTAAGCTCTTATTAGAGGGTTGTTTCAAGAGTGGGTGTGTAGGGTTTTCGTAAATATTTATAATCAGGAATTCATCTGTTCGATTTGTCTGATATTAACAATGTATGTGATGATGTCATTTTTATGTTGAAATCTGAATTTGGAATGGTTTGTGTTCAAAAGTAGGTGCATCTTGCGCTGGACCTGCAGTTGAATCATTAGGTTTCATGCTGTTTCATCTTCCTGGTTGTTTTTCTTTGAGAAGCAACTAAATATGCAGATCTGAAGCAGAATACATATTAGTTTTTGTTTTTTCTCCCCTTCTGTAATGGAGTTAGAGGTGCAGCATTTCGAAGGCATTACTATTTGAATTCGCGTAGTTGCTTTATCAAGATTCATTTTATATTTTTATGTGATGGAAAGTGAACTTGGTACTCTATGAACAAATTTGGCCGAGAGAAATGAGAACTCATGTATCATCAAGTTCTTTGCTCAAGAAACAAATATTTACGGTATTCCTTAATTTTACGTTACAACAGGGCGTCACCAATGGCTTCAATCACCATGCGCAATCTTGTGCTCTATACGACCAATGAAAGCTGGGAGGTTATTGTCGTAATATTCTTTTTAATGCATGGTTCAAGTGCATCTTTGCAGAACAAGCCATATATATTTTTTTCCTCTAACAGATGGTAAATCTGAAAGAAGCGAGGGACTTTTCAAGTGACAAGAAGTTCATATACGTGTTCAAGGTAAATGCTTCATATCTATAATACATTGGAGTCAGTTTGGTGAACGCACGTGCTGTGTTCTGTTTTGGTTTTCAGAATACCTGTCATATGATATGTGGTCTTACAATATTTTCTTATGTCTTTGTGGTAACTGGGTAGAATCTTAATTGTTTTTTTGACTTCGCACTATGTATGGGCCATTGTACAACCTTTCCGTTTCTGCAGAAACTTGAGTGGGGACATTTGTCTTTTGACCTCTTACCACATCCGGATATGTTTACTGAAGCAAACTTTTCAAAATTCCAAGAAGGGTCTAACAAAAAAGATGAAGATGGGCAAAGAGGGCATTCTTTGGCGGGGAGCGATTCTTAGAGGGAATATCTGGAGAAGCTTTTGTATGCACATTTTATTTAAAGTTAATTACTTGTCCTTAACACTGCCAGGAGCATATATAAGATAACATTATTTCGCTTATTATAGATAACAATTCAAAGGACTGAGTTAAATGCTCCATTGGGGCTTGAAGTTCAGTTGCATATAGCAGAAGCACTCTGTCCTTCTTTAAGTGAACCAGGCAAGATTAAGAACATTTTTTACGATTCTTCTTCTGGGATCCCATAATTTAAAGCTCAACGTTATCAGGATTACGGGCTCTTCTCCGTTTCTTCACGGGATTTTATGTCTGTCTAAATAGAGGGGATGTAAATCCAACTGCTCAGCAGGTGCGGTTTTATTTTTGTTTCTTCCTGGGCATACTTTCCGACTTCTACTTGTAGGCCTCAACATTGGTATAAGCTCCTTTAGATAATATGCCAACCAAGTACCACTTACCTAACAGGGATCTGCAGAAGCAGCTGGTCGATCTTTGGTCTCTGTAGCAGTCGATCATATATTTATCCGCATTAAGGATGCCGGTTAGTTTTCCATGTCTTCAACTGCTCATAAGTTTTTTTGTTACTGCTTTTGCATTTTGGTTTTATTTGCGAAGAATTTTTTTTGCGATTGATAGCAATCACCTAGAGCTGATTTAGTTTGAAATTTTAATCTAATAAACATTTTGTGATTGCAGATTTCCGGCTAGAACTTTTAATGCAATCATTACTATTTTCTCGGGTTTGTATCTTTAGATTTACTATTTTCACTTATGATTGTTGATTGTATGCCTGCAAAATCTATATTGCATTTTTTTTATATACATTTCTTTGATCAGGCTAGTGTTTCAGATGGAGAAAATGCCAAAAACTTGACACGGGTCATGATAGGTGGATTATTTTTGAGGTATGATGCTGATAATGCAAATATATACTTGAAAAGACATACTGGCTATCATTAACATGCAAAACAGTTATCCATGAGTTTATGACTTAAGCTAAATGGCTAAAAACTGCAGGGACACATATTCACCACCGCTGTGCACCTTGATACAACCTTCAGTGCAGGCTGCTTCAGATGATGATACTTTCGAAGTTCCAGAATTTTGTATGTTGAAATTGAACAAATTCCAAAATGTTTGGGAATCGACAAGTTTTTTTTTGTCGAATCACCCTAATGTTACTTCTATGAGTGTGCTGTCTTCTATTGCTGTTACACAGGTAAAAACTTCTGTCCACAAATATATCCTCTCGGAGATCAGCATTGGCAGTGGAATTGCAGTGAACCACTTATTTCACTCCATTCTCTCCAGCTATTGCCCTCTCCAATTCCACCGAGTTTTGCTTCTAGGACTGTCATTGACTGTCAGCCACTGATGGTGCATGCCATTCCGTACTCCAATTTGTTTTCTGTATGCTAAATTAGTGCTAACCACTTTCTGCTAAATTAATGCTAACCACTTTCTCCCTCTGTGTCTCAGATTCATCTTCAGGAAGAATCTTGTTTGAGGATATTATCCTTTTTGGTCGACGGAGTCATAGTTAATTCCGGTGCCATACTGCCAAATTTCTCTATTAACTCACTTGTATTAAACCTTAAAGGTTTAGATGTGACAGTTCCTCTGGAAATTGGAAAGTTAGATTCCTTCAGAAACTGTGACATGCCATTTCAAAGTACGTTTTCAGGAGCAAAACTTCATATTGAAGATTTAACGCTTTCTCAATCACCTTCTCTACGACTAAGGTTATTGGACCTTGAGAAGGACCCTGCGTGCTTCTGTCTTTGGGAATCCCAACCAGTTGATGCCAGCCAAAAGAAATTGTCTGCTGAAGCTTCTTTGCTTAGTTTGTCTCTGGAGACCTCCAATAACTTGCTTGCCAACGAGAGTTCTCCAATGGAGTCGGATCTATGGAGATGTGTTGAGATGAAAGATTTGTGTTTTGAAGTAGCGATGGTGACTGCAGATGGTAGCCCCCTCACAACAGTTCCACCTCCTGGAGGTGTTGTCAGGGTAGCAGTTGCTTGTCAACAATATATTTCAAACACCTCGGTTGAGCAGTTATTCTTTGTCCTCGATGTGTATGCATACTTTGGTGGCATAAGTGAAAAAATAACGATACATGGAAAAAACAAAGCTGGGCAGGAAGTAGCATCTTCTGGTGGAAGCATGATGGAAAAAGTACCCGCTGATACCGCTGTAAATCTGGCTGTGAAGAATATTCAACTAAGGTTTCTTGAATCTTCTAACCCCTCCCATAAATCCGCTAGTTTGTTTTGTCGGTGATGATCTGTCCATTAAAGCCAACCACAGAACTTTTGGCGGTGCTATGGCATCTCATCGAATATAAGGTGGGAAAGGGTTGTGGTGGACTGTGCTGATGCTCTTGGTGAAAGAGGGTCTGATTCAACAGTTACTGAAAACGATCTTTTTGAAAGGAATGAACTCCACAAGTTAAGAACCGTCTTTTGGGTGCAGAGCTGTAGGACATCAAACAACAAAACTAATACAGTTCCGTTTCTGGACGTTTCTATTTCTCATATGGTCCCGTATAGTGTACAAGACATTGAGTTGCACAGTTTGAATGTGTCAGCTTGTATCGCTGGAGTTCGCCTCGGTGGAGGTATGAATTATGCAGAGTATTTGCTTCATAGGTTTGGCATTCTCGGCCCTGATGGTGGACCCGGGGATGGTCTTACTAGAGGATTCAAGCATTTGACGGATGGACCTTTATTTAAGATTTTTAAAGGATCATCCCTCATGATGGATGCAGAGAGTACGTAAATCTGCGATTTTACTTAATGGTTTGTTCTATGATACACTTGTGTTTCGTTTCCGTTACTTACTGGTTTGCTCTCTATGATCCGTTGTAGTTGGAAGTTCAGAGGCGGGAAAAGGCAATAGTCTTTCTCATATGGGTGCACCCGATGACTTGGAAATATCAATTGAGTTAAAGGACTGGTTATTTGCTTTGGAAGGTGCAGAGGAGATGACAGATAGGATATCGTTCCATAATTTTCAAGGTTATGACAGAGAAAAAGGAACTGGCATACAACTTTCCAATCTGTGCGTGTCCAATCCAAAAGCAAGCCAAGAGGTGGCAACATGAAACCAAGCAAAAAGCTGAAATATCCCATCGAGCTGATCACGGTGAGTACTTCCTTAGCATTTTTTTCTATGAATCATGCTTGACAATAGCAATGGCTGATTATGAGAGCCATTACTTAAGCAAATCATATGCTTGCTGCAGCTTGGCATGGAAGGTCTTCAGATCTTGAAACCGTTGGCTGGAAAAGATAAGCTTTATAACGGGATTAACAATGGATCAGGCTTTCGCAGCGGTTGGCCAACACGTGAAAAGAATACTGCTCACAGGCATGGGGGCGTGAATTTGGAAATCGACATTGTGGCTTCTGAGGAAGATGATTATAATGATGCCGGTGACACAGTAATTAATTGGGTGGTGGAAAATGTCAAATTTTCTGTTAAAGAACCGGTAAAGTGAAGTTTCGATTCTTCATTCGCCCTTTTAATTTTTACATTGATACTCTTTTCTGGTTTTATCCTATTTGACAATTTTATTAGATGGAGGCCGAGGTGAGAAAAGATGAGCTACATCACCTCACACTCCTCTGCAGATCTGAGGTTGAATCAATGGGTCGAATAGCAGCCGGGATTTTGCGTATTCTCAAGTTAGAGCATTCCGTAGGCTCGGCAGCAATCAAGCAACTTAGCAACTTGGGTAGGAATCAGAAAATAACTCAAAATTCTTTTCTCGTCTCAGACGAAATATTCTTATAACGTGTAAATCTTAAATATAATTGCATTCTTCTGCTGAAATATTCAGGAAGCGAAGGTTTTGACAGAATTTTTACACCAGATAAGTTAAGCAGGGTAACTAGTCCAACCCATGATGTGTTGGTGAGTTCAAGCGTGGAATCCACAGTTTCTTCTCTTGAGAAAACAATTTCGGATACCAAGGCAAAGTGTGCTGCACTGACCCACGAAATGAGTATATTGCAGTTGTCGTCAAAATATCTCGACGATTTCAATCAGTTAAACGAAAAGCTGGGAAGCATGCAGAACTTATTGGACAGATTAAAGACGCAGCTTTAGTTGCAATATTTTTGCTGTTTGTTTCATTGGGAAAGATTTGGTTGAGAATGTAAGTTTTTCTCTTGTTCGTTTTGTTGTACATGTAGTATATAATAATAGCGCACAAACAACAGGTGTAGAGCGTACCATTTTGCAAGTACTGTCTGTGTACATGATATTTTTGTTTATTGGAAATTTTGAGTTTTGAGTGTAAACGTATGTGCTAATTGTACGCTTATTTGTCTTGTTTTTGGGAATTTTGTTTCTTTTTCTACTATCTAATCTGACTCGTTAGTTCTTCCTAGTCGTGCTCGTGACATGTGCGACACTAAATGTTTTTCACCAGGGGTGAGCCCAAACAAGACCCACTAGTGCATTTAGCATTAGGGACGAGCCCAAGCAAGGCCCAGAAATGCGTTTTCCATCAGGGATGAGCCCAATCAAGGCCCACTAGCGTTTTTCATCAGTGATGAGCCCAAACAAGGCCCAGTAATGCGTTTTCCAGCAGGGATGAGCCCAATCAAGGCCCAGTATCAGTTTTCATCAGGGATGAGCCCATCATCAGGAGTGAGCCCAAACAAGGCCCAGTAATGCGTTTTCCAGCAGGGATGCAATCAAGGCCCAGTATCATTTTTCATTAGCGATGAGCCCAAACGAGGCCCAGTAATGCGTTTTCCTGCAAGGATGAGCCCAATCAAGGCCCAGTATCATTTTTCATCAGGGATGAGCCCAAACAAGGCCCAATAATGCGTTTTTCATCAGGGATGAGCCCAATCAAGTCCCATCAGATATGGGCCCAGAAAAGGCCCACTAGTGCGTTTTCCATCAGGGATGAGCCCATATTAGGCCCAGTAATACGTTTTTCATCAGGGTTGAGCCCAATCAAATCCCATCAGGAACGAGCCCAAAAAAGGCCCACTACTGCGTTTTTCATCAGGGATGAGCCCATATAAGGCCCAATGAAGGTTTTTCATCAAGGATGAGTCCAGTCAAGGCCCATCAGCGATGAGCCCAAAAAGGCCCACCAGTGCGCGTGTTTTTCGTTAGGGATGAGCCCAAACAAGGCCCGGTAATGCGGTTTCCATCAGGGATGAGCCCAAACAAGGCCCATTAGTGCGTTTTTCATCAGGGACGAGCCCATTTAAGGCCCATCAGGATTGAGCCCAAATAAGGCCCAGTAATGCGTTTTCCATCAGGGTGCCCAAACAAGGCCCAGTAATGCGTTTCCCGTCAGGGATGAGCCCAACACGGCCCACTAAGGCGTTTTTCATCAGCAATGAACCCTAAACAAGGCCCAATAGAACGTTTTTTCATCAGGGATGAGCCCAACAAGGCCCAACAACGAACCACGTTAGAAACACACGATGTACAGCGAACAACATTCTCGTTGCTATTCTCTCAAGTCTCCCTCTCCTAGATACCATTTTCCAAAGTGCAAGACACGGAGATTCTTGATTATTACCACGCAAAGCATAAACAAAACTGATCATCTGAATGTAATAAAATGAATTTTTCTAAAAAGTACTTCTCCTCGAAGCCAAGAAAGAATCCACAAAAAGAAGCTCAAGCTTCAGTTCTACAGATCGTAAAAAAGTTGGCGCAATTTGCTGCCTACAAATACTCTCCAATCACCTTGCCTGCATTTCAACAGAGATCTATTCTTCACCACATCTCAAGCAGCTCAAGGCCACTACCAGCTCTTGCATTTTCCTCCATATGGCTAAAACAAGTTTTCTATCGAGTGCAAAAGCCTTTATTTACTCGGGCTTTCGTGCACTCTTTCGCTGATCATAAAGAACGGCGAAGCATTTGATTTCAAGGTTGGTGGGCCAACAGCAAAGTGGCAAGTTCCTTCTGATCCTAATGCAGCAGTGTACAACCAATGGGCAGAAAAGAACAGGTTTCAAGTTGGAGACACCTTACGTAAGTTATTGCTTTTCATTCACCACCATAACAATCCAATGAACAAATCTGATGCAACTTTCCTACGTCTGTTTGTAATACCATGCAGTGTTTATCTACTCTCCCGATCAAGACTCTGTTCTACAAGTAACCAAGGAAGATTATGCAAACTGCAACTCATCGTCTCCCTTGGCAAAATTCACAGATGGCCACACCCTTTACAAGTTTAACTATTCGGGCCCGCACTACTTCATCAGCGGTGTGTCCGATCATTGCCATAAGAACGAAAAGTTGATAGTGGTCGTCTTGGCTCAAAGGAACAACAAAAACAATAACAGTAATGTGCCGCCACCTTCTCCATCTCCGTCCAGCGAAGAGCCACCATCTCCTCCACCTTCTGCTTCTGTGACAAATCCTTCTCCAGCTCCATCGGAAGAGTCCTCGCCTGCTGACAATAATAATGGTAGAGACAAGAACGGCGGTTCGAGCATTGTCAGTGGCAGTGTTGGGATTATTGCAGCTTTCCTTGCTTCTTCACTTGCTTTCGCTTTCTGATTTGAATGGTTGATGTGGTGAATGTGGTTTGTGGGGGTCTTTTTTTCTTGCTTTTGGGTTGTTTCTCTGAACTGTTTGGCTTGTTTTCTCTGCATCTTTTATCTGTGCCTTGGATGCTGATAATTGTTTGACTTGTTCTTGTTTGGTAAAGAGGAATAAAGGGATGTTTTTCATGATCGTGTCCCTGGCCATGTTTTCTCTACTATTCAGCAACATTTAGAATACACTGACAGAAAATCAGAATCAGCAGGCACTTAGAACCAACTATCAAGAAAAGTAATGATATATAACCTCTGTTGCAATGAAATCTGCTTCACAGAGGACCAATAATCTCAATAACTCTAATCTGTAACAAAAGTTCCTTTTCATTTTCCTAGCAGATGATAGAAAGAATCCTCAATCTATTCTACATCATCATCCTATGCTGATAATCCTGTAGCTTCCTTTGGTATCAAAAAAAGGAATAAAATTGGAATAAAAGTGCATGCGAATTGTATGATGATGCCCAAGAGAAGACTGTCAAAATTCCCCGATGAAATATTGAGAGAGGAAGCCAGCCCAGCACCTACAAATGACCCAATCGTCGAACCCAAGTTGTTTATGGACATAAAGAGTGCAAACAAAGTTCCTTCTATCCCAGGTGGACAAAGCTGTCCTGATAAGATGAGGAATGGCATAAATCTGCAATCACAGTAGTCACAGTCAAGATGTGAATGTAAACGTGACGAGTTTCATTGTTCTAAGTTTCTAACGGTTCAAGGCAAGTAAGAAGTTCTTACTTGAATTGATTGACGCCATCAGAAAGCGCTGTCCCGAAAAGCACCATTACTCTATCTGATATGCCTAGTAAAAGATTTGATCTTGACACGAGAATTGCATCAAGAAGAGTCATAATTGCCACACCAGTTTGAGCATAGCTGAATCAAGTCAAACGGAGTAAAAGTAATGATCATCAGATGTATGAACTACTTTTACTAGGGGAATAAGTGAAGAGAATATGATAGGGCCTGCGATCGACTTACAACAAGATACTGCGTAGTTTCATTTTCTTTAAGTATCGATTGTAAATAAAGGTTCCAATCATGAGGCCCAACCACCCAATAACACGTACTGTTCCTAAAAATGTTGCTTCCAACTCGAGCACTTCAGTCTGGTAATAGAACATGACAGTTGAGATGTTCGGGACAGTCACGTGTGCGAGGAAAAACCAGGTCATAGGCCTAGGATCCACAACAAGAGAGGGGATAAAAATTAGTTTATTAACATTAGAACATCACTAAAATAATCTCCCAAGTACTGCAATTAAGTGGACGTGTTTATTTCACCATAACGGCATGCTATAAACAACTATGCATAAATCTTATTGTGTAGTCAAGAGTATCACATCAACTAGTACCCTCACTAGTTACCTTAAAATAATTGGCTGTCGAAAAGCCCCAAACAGTGTGACAGTTGCCATTTTAAACGAATGGTACCATTTCGTCTCTGGTGTGCCACGGGCTTCAAGTACATCAAATTTAATTTCAGAAACAGGCCCTTGGTTTGAATTTTTCCGACTTCTCTTGCGTCTCAAGGTACTTTTCATTGACTTCTCAGTTGAAATTGTATGTTCATCCTTATCTCTGCCATTTGCTGGCCTGGAATCTCCATTAGAAGTTGAATGTGTAGAGTCAGCTTTGTCGCTCGAAGTGCTTTCCGTAACTAAACCACACGATAAGAGCTGTACCAATGGTAATGCTGAAAAAAGTAGAAATATTTTTTCTATCGGAAAGTTAGTTAGTGCATATCCTCCAAATAAACTCCCAACAATTCCTCCTAAAGCCATGGCCATCCATGATATGGACTGCAGATCACCAGCAAAAGATGCCCTGTTGAATCAGGTCACAGTACAACCATACGCATCACCATAAAGTAGCTAATCCAAGCATATACGATTGAATATGAAGACTAACCGCTCAGATCTAACTGCCTCGGCTATCATAGCATCAATCACAACATCAGCCATAGCAGAGCCCAGATTTTGCACCGTCAAGAGAATCATGAGAGGCACACTGAAGGTCCTGGAGGATACACTTATCCCCAGGGTTATCCACGGGAACAGAGAAAGCAATGTTGCAATGACCAAGTAAGGAACTCTTTTTCTGCCGCGAATCGGTATACAATCAGATAAGATCCTGCATAATTAGACATATATGAGAATCATTTCTCCACTTCAATGCAAACGATTCATCCGAAACAAGCTTTAGTAAAACATGGTAAGACATGCATCACCATCACAACTAGGAAAAAAACATGGTAAGACATGCATCACCATCACAACTAGGAAAACATTGTTACTTTCAACGACATACCCGTATAATGGTTTGACACTCCATGGGAAAAATGCTATTGAGGTCACAAATTGGGATGCTGAGGGTGTTAGCTGTAGTTTGTCTTTGAGCTGATACGACACAGCAGTCCAAACAAATGATCTGAAACCCTGACACCAAACCAGGTAAACATGAAATATAAATTTTGGAAATCATACATGAAGTTTAAATACGCAAGCAATAGAATCTCGAACGATTGCAAAAACCTTCATCTACTTGCTTCATCACGAATCAATGTAAACTGACTAGTGCAAACTAATACATCCCAATTGTAAATCGTACATGATACTACACACGTCGATATAGAAAATAGGTATAATAAATTAAACATCCTAGAAGCTTCTGATGCCCACAGGACAAAGAATGAAACTTGAAAGAAGAATACTGCCAAATTTACCACTGGTTTCAGTAATTAACAGCCGATCAATTATCGAACAAATGCTATTCATATACAGCCAGCTCATCTGATATATATGATAAATACAAACACAATGATCGCACGCAGTAACTCGTACGAAAATCGGAAAAAAAGGGATACAAAAGCGGTCACCTGAGTGAAGTAAATCAAGCAGACCAACCATAAAAACGAAGCTCCAAATTCGATCGCAAGTTTCTTTAGCCAAGCAATCATTTTCCCTCTATAATTCCGGCGAGGATCTGCTATGCCAGCGCCCCACCGCGGTGCAACTTCTCGTCTCGATTGATGGACGATGCGCTTCGATTCGACAGAAGCGTTAGAGGGTTAAACTATATGTAATTAAAGAAATGAGGAATGGAATCCCCCTGATTGCTCGATGGCCGCGTTGTGTATTACATACGTAACGTATCATATATTCTTGGAAAAATCAAATCTCTACAGCTGACTGATTCGCTTGTGTTACAACATTTGACTTGTCACTTGCGTGCGACAATTACAATGTGTATTCCTTGAATCTTTGCTCCTCAATTCCTAAAATCGTTACAATTCATGTGAACTCATTTAACTTTGACGATTTTTCCTTGGGTTTACTACATGAGATCGTTTGATATCCATGTTCATGAATGACAAGGTATAAGTTATTTGGTCATGGCTACACAAAGAATTTATTGATATTGTATTTTAACATGTTTGATTTTTTTGTATTTATTATTTGTTTAATGATGTAAGTGTTTATAGATATATTCGAAGTGTGTAGGAATTAGTGATACACAACTTATAACCACCTTAAAAGTTGTGTATGCATATACAAAGCTTATAATCGAAACCCTTGTAATAGACATACAAAGCAAAGCATGTGTGGCTATACACAGTATAACTTATTCACACACCCATAGCTATCTATACCCACCCATACATCGTGGAAGCTTCCTACATAGATAAGGAAGAATGGACAAGTAGATACAAGAAAAAAAGGCAGCAATAACACAATATTAGATCACTAAATACTTGTATTTTATCTCAAGATAGGGACAAACTAAGCTAAGCAAAGCAATGGTGTAAACTACAGAAGAAAAAAAACCATCAAGCAAAGCAATGGTGTAGTGGCAAGCTAGTTGGCAACAACGATTTCCCAGGCAGATTCCAATTGAAGCACGAGCTGATCAGGCGATGACCCTTCCCAATCTTCAGGTAAATCGAACGACGAATATGCTTCGTTCAGATTGAGTAGAATCTCATGCTTGACTTCGACGGGAATGCTTACAGCATCTGCACCATTCTCCATTACAATATCCGCCAACTGCACGCAAGGAAACGTCGTAAAATTGAGTACACTCTCAAGATTGGTTCATCCCAAACGTCAGAATTGAACTTTCGAGCTTTTTTTTTTGTTTCGTTCACGCGATGTATCTTAAAGAAAAGCATGGAGCGTACCTGCTGAACCCAATACAAGCACATTTCGAACAAGTTCTCCTCCACGAGCAAGTGCGAAACAGCATTGACTACTCGACCAGCAATCTCCTGAGAGAGTTGGTCAAGAATAGGCCCACATCTGTCCATGAGTTTTGCGAGCAATATGTCATCTCCAATGGACAAAACTTCGGCAAAAGCAGCATCCAAGTCGCCGGCATTCAGCGCATCCATTGCATTGCTCCAAGAAGTCCAAACTGGATCACGTTCTTGAACTGCTCCGTCGTCATCTAATAAAGCCTCAGCAGTCATTTCTGGTAAGGCGACTCTCCGGGCAGATCCATTGTCTTCGCCAGCAACTCTTATAGCTTCTAGGGTTGCTTCATCTTTTGAAGCTTGCCAGACGCTCCTAGCAGAAGGTCCCTCGCCAAACCTAAAAGGCCCGAGCCTTTTCCCCAGCCTCGTCTGGTACCAACTTGATCAGCCTCGTTCTCTGATTTATCAGTTCGTTTCGAGCCCATCTGCTTGTTTTTACCGTTGGCATGGAAATCCCAAGAATTGGGTGCATCGGATCTTGGAAATGGGCCCCGTGATCTCATCGAAGATGTAAAACCATCAAGCTCAGCGAATCTCTCGTCGAAGTTGAGACCTTTTCCCAACTTACCACTGGAATATTCAGGGAAACCACCGCTGTACTTGTTAAGAGGCCTATCGGAGGATCCATCAAAATCAACCATGGAATTACCAGTTCCCCTTCGACCCGATGATATCGAGAAGTCTCTTGCCATGTCTTCGACAATCCTCTCTAGCATGCATACTCTGTTCTCTAGTGTGACCATGCTATCATGGGACCCGCCCATAAATTCCTGCAGCTAGAAGATTTATTAGTTTAAGTTTGGTTTGGGAACAATGAACATTTGATGCAAATGGGAAAAAAAAAACATATACCTGCAACATATTCATGATATAAGTCTGTTGTCTTTCCAATTGCATAACTTGCCTCTGAATAGCCGACCAAGTTCCTTTATTGTTCGACGGTCCCTCACCGGTATTTCCCAAAAAGTTATCCATTTCAATAAAATCGCCCAGATCATCAATAGTTTCCCTATGTATCCTTCCATTTGTCGTTTTCGTAGGGTCATTGTTACTCTGGGTATTAAGATCAGTGCTTCCCCCTCGACCTGCCTCAATCGATTCTGAACCTTGTTCATTTTGTGATTTTGAAGAATTAGCATATCTTCGTGGGACAATCACTTCAACCGAAGCTCTTCTATCTAGTCTCTGGAAGAACTCAGGATTCGGTTCTTTGTCGGTTAGCGGAGGGACCTATTTCTTTAATATGCCAACCACCTTGTCATTGAAATTATTTTCCTTGCCTTCGCTAATCGGAGCAGTTGGAGATGAACCATTGGACAAGTTCTTTGGGGACTCGTTTGGAACATCTTTTCGATTCGATTGGCTCGAAGATTCGGATGCATCGCCATCTGATCATGATGAAAGAAGAATGAACAATTGTTTCATGGTTAAGATCGTAAGCATATTTATTCAGTAACACCCACGTTTGTGTGGAACTTTATGATCGTCCGAAGATTCATCGCCTTTTCCAACAATGTTCTTCCAAAGCTGCAAAGCCTCATTCATACTATCTCTGGCGGGTTTTATCTGAAATATATCCGACGTAATATCAGTTCATGAGCAATTGTCCACCACACTCAATTGATGCAAAAAAGTTAAACGTAATGCTGTGTTGTTACATATACCTTATCAAATCGGTAAGACTCGAGCACATTGACAGTGGAAGCAGCAACTTCTGCTGATACGTTTGGGTTCGACGATAAGGCAATTAGCGCATCAGCGGCAGCCTTCCGAGTTGCCCAATCTGAACTTCCCAGACACTCTTGAACACTCAGCAGCAGTGTTTCCATATACTGCGGTGCAATTGCTCCCACCTACAAAAGTGTAAAGTATGTGCTACGTTAGGGACAAAAATCGTTTAGGTAAAAGCAAAATGTTAGTGGGCAAAGAATGATCCTCTTTCACAATCAGTTATCATGTCTCCATACTCTATATATAAAATCAGGACTTTGGAAAACCGATAATCACTCAAGCTCTAGCTAAAGATGCAAGAAAACCAAATTGAACTAAAAGATCTTACTATTCTAATCTCAAACCACATCAAAGAAATTCTATAGTAAAGTCAAACCTCACCTAATTCTACATCAGATTCTCCAACGAACCCAACCTTACTCCACATACATTATTCACCACTATATCAACCCTAAACAAAACTCTCTAGCATCGTACCTCCCATGACACAAAGACTCAATATCTTTAATCCGTAAGACAACATTTTGCATTGTAATCCACATACTTACCCGTGACAAACTTGCCACAACTTGCAACAACGAGGCTTTTGCCCAGAAACTGCCACTGTGCAAATATTTACACACCCTTGGACAAATTTTCTGTACCATCGTCCCATTTGCGGACTCAACCAATTTCGCCAAACACAATGCTGCCCCGGTTTGAGCACCCTTATTATTCTCACTCATCACCTCAAACAAGGGCTTCGCAAACAACCCCACCTCACCATCGTTACCAGCGCCATCCTTCAAGTACAAAACCGCCAACGCACCAATACCATCGCGGCAGGCATCCCTCACTTGAGAATCGGAGTCTTTCAACCTTTTCACGATATGGGATATCATCTTCGTCAGATGCGGCGCGGCGGGGACGGTGTGAACAGCTGCGGCGACGCCAAGGAGTCGGAGAGATTCTTTCTTCACCTGGGGCTTGGCATCGTTCGACAAGGACTCGTAGAGGCAGTTGAGGAACATCGAAACGCCGTCACTGCTTAGATTTTGGATGATCTGTTGCAAATCCTCTAAAGCAATCTGATGGGTGTCGCGATCTGCAAGCTTGGAGAGGGAGTTGAGGATCCTCTGCTTCAATTCGACCATCGCCAGGTGGTGCGATAGTGTCGTCGACGACGACGAAGAGGGTTTCGGTTGCGGCGTGGTTTGGTTCGAGGCTTTAGAAGGTTTTGCAGATCTCTGTGCCGTGCTGCTGCCCATGGTTGCCGGCGAATCGAGCTTTCTCTGTCTTTTTTGAAATCAAATGAGTGAGCCCAAAACTAGGAACGAAACATCGACGATTTCGGGAATGTAGGCGATCTAAGGTACGCTCAATCACCTCACGAATCAAAAAAATAAACAAATAAATGAACGGATTTCAGCTCAAATCGAAAGCAAGATGGCAACTGTGAGCTAGTAGCTAAGATTTGATTTGTGGGGAAGCCATAGTACAGTATAGTAGTAGACGCCTGTACGCTCAGAGGACATAATAGTAAATTCGTCCATATTTCAAACTCAACTCGAATTTACCGTTTAATCCTCACTTTATTTTGATTTAATTAAGCCTCGGCCCTTTCTTTGCAAAAAGGTTTGGACAAATCAGTCCACCCATTTACGAACCTCAATATGAGCCCACTATTAGTCCTTTCTTTTCCAAATGAGCCCAATTTTAGTGAAAAGTCTAGAAACAGATTTTAGTGCTTAGCTCCCTTTTTCTGTCTCAATCACCATTGCAAACAGGGTTTTAACGTGTACAGTATATGCTTTGATCGTAGAACAATATGCTCAGCTTCAACTCTATCTCATGGTCTATTTCGAAACCCATATCCACCGATTTGAGTCAACTCTCCTTCCATTCTAGTAGTCTCAACCCATTACGCGATCGTGACCCTCAATCGTTTTCGAAGCTCAATCTTCCTCGTTTCTCAATCCAAAGCAAGCTTCGAAAGCTCAGAGAGAGGATCGAGACTGTAAAAAATACCCAGAAAGTCACGGAAGCGATGAAGCTAGTCGCGGCAGCTAAGGTGCGCAAGGCTCAAGAAGCAGTCGTCGGAAGCAGGCCATTTACTGAAACCCTTTCTCAAGTCTTACACGACATTAACGAGCAGTGCCAATTAGAAGATGTGGAGATACCATTAACGGCCGTTAGGCCCGTAAAAAGGGCAGCCCTTGTCGTCATAACGGGAGACAGAGGATTGTGCGGTGGTTTCAACAACGCCGTGTTGAAAAGGGCCACTTTGAGGATCGAAGAATTGAAGAGTCTTGGGGTGGATCACACTCTGATTAGCGTCGGCAAAAAGGGAAACTCTCATTTCAGCAGGAGAGCTGATGTGAACGTGGATAAATACGTCGAAGGCGAGAACTTTCCCACGTCGAAGGAAGCTCAGGTGATTGCTGACGATGTGTTTTCGCTGTTCTTGTGTGAGGAGGTTGATAAAGTCGAGATAATTTATACGAAATTCGTGTCTTTGGTGAAGTCAGAACCCATCGTCCGTAACTTGCTTCCTTTAGGCGAGGCTAGAGATGTGCACGGTAGGACTATCGATTTAAGCGATGAAGAAGTTTTCAGATTAAGTACTAAGAAAGGGAAATTAACTGTCGAAAGGGATCCTATAACGGGCAAGGAAGCTAAGGGTAAATTGTTGCCTAATTACGAGTTTGAGCAAGACCCTGCCCAAATTCTTGATGCACTATTGCCACTCTATCTGAATAGTCAGATTCTGAGGGCTTTGCAAGAATCCTATGCGAGTGAATTGGCCGCTCGAATGAATGCAATGAGCAGCGCAACTGAGAATGCGGTGGAATTGAAGAGGTCCCTTCAGATTGAGTATAACAGAGAAAGACAGGCAAAGATCACTGGTGAGATATTGGAGATTGTTGCTGGGGCAGATGCCTTGTTGTAGTAGTAGTAGTTAAAAGTGGCTCCTTTTTCTATCTTATTGAACCTTTTGGCGCTTTATTATGCTTATTGCGAAATTCAAGATTCATTTGGCATACTTAAATCTTAAATCTTAATCTCCTCGAGTGATCAGATTAGTGCAACCTAGTTAGGTTCGTTCTGCTTCTAAGTGGTAAATTGACAGCGAAAAATCTTGCCCGCCTTTTTGAGAAATCTTGGCTGTTAGAGATGATGTTCTGATATTGAGTGGTTTTCTTGAATCAAAGCTAAGGCGATATTGCGGCTATGCAAGTCTGCTGTGATCCACTAAAAGATGTTCTTGCCGGCTTTTTACAATTAAATATCTGTGTTCTTTTCTTTGCTGGAAAGGCAGAAAACATTATCTTTTCCTTTTTTTATCTCACTTTCCCATGTTGTTTTGTTTGTATTGTTCTCCTAATTTGTGGTTGCTGATGAATATACTTGGCTGGAGAATTCGCCACTAGCAGGTGAAATATATATATACATATAAAGTCGTGAATTCATTAGTATTATTGGCATTATATATTCAGTTAAATTGTTGAGAATGGAATCACGGCTGGAAGGACCACGTGCACACGTGGCTTCATGTGATTGGATTGTCCTTTGGTCGAGTTTAAGCTCCGCCCAAAGTCGGCCGAAATAGTCCAACCCCAAACCCCTCTATCCCTTCGCCACGTGGCTGTCTCTCAACTCTCAAGTCAATTTACAATGAAAATTTTTAATTTTATATCATCAGATAAATAGTGTAAATTGCGGAACTAATCATCATCCAACGATCCATGACCTTTCCCTAGAAAGTAACGGCCGTGGCGTCAATACACTTGAAGACGATAATGCTATCCAATAAAAGATTCTCTACATAAAAGACATCGATAAAAATAATAAGTACCTAACTTAACCACCACGCAAAAACGGCAAGAATGGAGACAACACAGTGCCATACATATCGCAACTTTTTGCAACTCAAAGGGATTGTATATAAATAGCTGCTGCGTATCCCCACCTCATAAAGAAAACTCCAAAACCTCAAAGGTCTCTCCTTTTTATTCTCGAATATGAGTTGGATAAGGGGTCCCATCATCGGCCGTGGCTCCACCGCCACCGTTTCCCTCGCCACCAAACTCGCCACCGGCCAACTCATCGCCGTCAAGTCCACCAACCTAAACCCATCGTCGCTGCAAAGGGAAGAGCTCATACTCTCTCACCTCTCATCCCCATACATAATCACCTGCCTCGGCTCAGACACCACAGTAGAGAACAACGGAGTCTATTACAACCTTTTCCTGGAGTACTTCCCAGGTGGGTCCCTCTCCGACCAAATCAGAGCCCACGGAGGAAAACTCAAGGAGGAAGCGATAAGCTCTTACACGCACCAGATACTGCGAGGACTGAGCCACGTCCACGGCAAGGGGTTCGTACACTGCGACATCAAAGCTCGCAACATACTAATTAGCGGCGGCGGCGGCGGCCAAGAAAGAACCACCAAGCTGAAGATCGCGGACTTTGGGTGCGCCAAAAAAGTGGGGTCCGCCGCGTCGGCTTTTTCAGGCACGCCGGCTTACATGGCGCCGGAGGTGGCGCGCGGCGAGGAACAGGGTTTTGCGGCTGATATATGGGCTCTTGGGTGTTTGGTGATTGAAATGGCCATAGGGTCCAATCCATGGCCGGAAGAAGAAGACCCTCTCTCGGTACTTTACAGGGTTGGTTATTCGGAAGATGTCCCAAAGATTCCAACTTGGTTTTCGGAAAAAGCTAAGGACTTTATCAAGAAGTGCTTGGTCAGGGACGCGAGGGATCGCTGGAGTGCTGATGAATTGTTGACCCATCCGTTTATTGCAAGTGACGACGATGAAGAGCATGGCAATTTAAGGAATTCTCCGACTAGTGTTGCGGATTGGAGATTCTGGGATGATTCGGAGGTTTTTGGGTCGTCGGAATCGGATTATTTGGTTGATCGGATTAGAAGTTTGGCTTCGTCGGAGGTTTGTGCGAGCAATTTGGATTGGACTGAGACAGAGAGTGATTGGTTGACTGTAAGATGTCTTGAAGTTGAAGAACAGAGTTGGGAATGTGATAGAGAAGAAGAATGTTTAATTGGGGTTGACGTTGAGCATGTTTTTTCAGATCTTAATGATGTATTTAATGTTAATTTTGGTTATTGCATTGGTTATGATGGTGTCGAGTTAGTTAGCAGGGAAGATAAATGTATTGTTTTTTTGGGCATCAATGCAAGATTTTTATTTTTCCGAGACACAATTATGAATCATCTCGTGTAAGCAAACCATAGTTACATACATCTTATTTAATATCCAAACCAATTAATAACTCATTAATCTTCATTCAAGGAAATCCACCGCCCAACCCACCGCCAGCACCACCACCAAATCCACCTCCGGCTCCACCACCGAGTCCGCCTCCGCCGCCGGCTCCTCCGCCGAAACCTCCGCCACCTCCAAGTCCAGACCCACCACCAAAACCACCGCCGGCACCACCACCAAACCCTGAACCACCACCAAGTCCTCCTCCACCGCCGCCTCCAAACCCTCCACCGCCGCCGCCACCTAAACCCGATCCTCCACCTAGTCCACCACCAGCTCCTCCCCCAAACCCTCCGCCAGCACCGACACCTCCTCCTAGCCGCGCCGCCGCCGCCACCGAACCCACCACCACCTCCAAATCCAGGCCGACGAAAAAACGTCTTTTCATCTTCAAAAGAGTCCTTAGAGTGATCAGTTATTTTCCTGGCATTTGCATTGCTAGAGAGGAGAATAATGCATGCAAGTGCAGCAAGGAGAAGGTTTGAGTACTTCGAACCCATAAGTATTATCTCGAATTTTCTTGATGAGGATGATGAGAATAAACAACAAAGGGATTTATATAGTGGGAAGTTAGAGAGATCTTTAAATGACGATCATCTTCCCATCCGTAACACAAAAAACTAGTTGTGAGATTGTAATATTAATGCATGCACAACTCAACCAACTTTGAAAGATTCAACTCGAAAGAAATAAATTAAGACAGTGTACCCATCGATTACTTGCCTTTCGAACTGTGAATGATGACTTTTGATCTTGCATTGCACGGGACTATTGCTCAGAGCAACTCATGCACGTAGTACTACCCTCCCAATTGTCTCTTTTCTATATGTTTACTTTTTTCCAATGCCCATTTGGTTTATTCTAATTGACATATTGGAAGATGAGTGTTATTGATAACATATAGCAGTAATCTATATGACCCGAATCATAGTGCCATGACAAAGTCGCTGCACAAAAATCAGCATAAATACTAATTTTGTTGTTGTATGCACATCTAAGGGTAAAACTTGCTAAAGATTGAATCTTTTACCGCTCCCAAATGCTCCGTAATGATCTTCATAAAATTGGCTTCGGTGCTACCTCTGTTAGCCAAGAATTTCAAGTGACAACAAAGAACGAATGCTTCGTAAGGTTTGATTTGTTCAAGAACCTCTGGCGCTCTGTCGTAATCCTGATCACAACATCAAACCAAAACAAGTTATGGAATATGGAGAGGGGTTTGGCTTGTTTAAATTCCCAATTCATTCAATAGTTGCCTCACCTTTTCAGTTGTTACAACAATTGGCTTACAACTGAACTTTGATTCGAGTTCCTCAAGTCTTGATCGTACCATCTCAATGTCCTAGCAGAGTATCAAACATCAAATAAAGTCGATATGATATTTGGACGATTCAAACTCTTTTATTCGTCGTCACACTAATTTGGAATCAACAAAATAATATTGATATGCTTACCTTCAACTGGAAAGAGTGGTGGTCACTGAAGTCTATATGATCGACCTGCGCAGCACCCATCTGCAAAAAAAGTCGACACCTAATTTTTTGGAAATATCCCATATGTGCTGCCCAGAATTACAATCGAAGGCACCAAAATCCTCAAATATCATGAGAAAACCGTGTGTTGAAATTACAATAAAATTAAAACAGCAATCTTTAGATGATTACCTTTCCAATCTTCCTAACAAATGACTCGGTAGAGCCTATGCCTGAAAGACACAGTACATTCTTATCGTCAACGACATTCAGTGAAACTTTGCAGGAAGCGTCATGAATTGGGAAGAAGTGCGTCGGAACCATTTCAGTGAAGAAAATTTTTATACATTCCCTATCTTCTTTGATTGTTGATTCTAACGTGTTAACATCATTTTCTTCTGCCTGAAACAATAGGATGCATGAATATTGTGATGAGAAGGGCCTTTTCTAGAATTATATATCTATACAAGATCCAGAAAGGAAGAAAATCAAAGTAATCGGAGTTTATCCCACGAAATCTACTTTGATATGAAGTGCTGCAAAAGCTGCTCAATAATTGACCAAGCGACAAGAGAAAACATCTTACGCACCAAATCTGCATGATGGACGACAACAATATCTGCTCGGCCAAGAGCAGTCAGTGGCTCCCTCAATGGCCCGAGAGGAACTAACTCTCCATTTCCCCAAGGCATCAGAGCATTCACCATCACAATCTCAACATCACGCAGTAGATTCAGATGCTGTCTAACGTAATATCATAGTCAAAACGAAAAAAAAGAATAGAACCAATAGGTATTATATAGCTCGGTCAACAGTTTTAAAGACAAAAGCGTTCAACAAGTGCAAAGGTATTCTTTGCGGACAGTATTTCCACATTTCAGTGCGGATTAAAAAAAAGTATTACCTGCATTCCATCATCTAAAATGGCAACACCAATTTTCTCTGAATCAGGCAGACTCTTTTTTCTATCTTCAGAAAATAGCTTCTCCAAAACACTGCTAAATTCCAAGTAACCATAAAGTTTGAAGAAGGTAGCTGCAATAGAGGCTCGATTTGCCCTACGCCTATTCTCGCAGAAGTTTCTCTCAGTTGCCTCTCGAGCATTTTAGCTTCATCCCCACCACCATAACCCTAAAATAGAACACAAAGTCAAAATGCCGTCGTTTCACCAAAACTACAGTTGAACTAAAAGCTTCATGCCTCCGTGCTAAAATGTGGTTCACGATCAACTTCAACTATGATTCAAAAGAATTATGATTGAAAAAACACCACAACCACATTAACAAGACGAGAAACCATTACCCTGGTAAGAATGAGAGGCGAAATTCCCTTACTATCGAACGAACGTGCGAGAAACCCAACCATCGGCGTCTTGCCATTGCCTCCCCACGTCAAATTCCCAACACTAATCACCGGCACCGGCAACCTTAAAACACGTAGACTTTAATCAATCAACTCTTCTTCAAATACTATAACTTCCAGTCTAGTACAATACAATACAAGTTAGGTTAATCAAAAGCAAAACAACAGACAAGAGCAACCTTATTCGAGCCGTGAATGAGCTGAAGAAGCGGTAGTTGCGGAGCCGAAGAGCGAGAGAGTAGAGAGAGGACGCCAAAGAGAGAAAAGGTATGAGAGAGAGTTGAAACATAGAGAGATTCGTCTGCCGTTCGGAAAGTGGTGTCTCAGCTATTTGCTTCACTGCTAGTCTCAATTTCTCCATTGAAATGAACTCCTCCTTTGAATTGAAAGAACGGTGCCATCGATCATATAAAGTTGGGTTCATAGAATGGATATTTTTATCAGTTATTATTAGTCAAATCTGACCGTACGATCAAGCTAATCTCATCCGTCTATAAACAAATATTACACATTACTTGAGCAAAGTGATTCTTGAAAGTGTTCATAGCATTCAGAATTCCCATAACAAGAGATCCAAAGTCATTGGAAAAAACATTGGTAGAAATATAAACAGAAACACCAAAGAGAAAAGATAGCCAAAGATTATTTACAAGCTGTTCTTGCAATATCAACATAGAATTAAGACACGCATGGCTTTCCATCATATCCTAAGAAGACGATCCAAATGTATTCTCGCCGCTGTACGTCATGTACAGAAACCCGTCCTCGTCTTTATGCTCCTCGTAGATTGAGGACATCATTGCAGCTGCGTAAATAACACAAAACGAGCAAATAATTTAGAAAAAGAATAGAGCAAAGTCAAGCATGTCTACTTGATGATTGTTAAGTTGGCCTTTCTCCTTACCAGTTGGAGGAAGGATGTTCTTGACGAAGATAAATATGGCCTTCTCAGCACCAAGCTTAATTCTTTTGCGAACGACGTACACAAACTGCCCAACAGTCAGATCAGCTGGGACCAGATATCTGCAATTTTGTTTCAAAGGGCTCAAAACTAATACTGAAGGTGAGCAAAACGAAGGGGGAGATCATGAAGGTTACGTACTTTTTCTTGTCAATATCAGGGATGTCACTTTTGTCAGCTTTCTCCACGATAACCTAATAGCAAGAAAAAGCAAACGCAATATGATCAACGATCGATTCGATTCCAGGGTTTGCATCAATGTAATGTAAGGATAGACATATTACCGGAATTCTGTCAGGGTACTTCTCTCTGATACGAGCTGCTTCAGCCTGGCGCTTCTCTGTGAGTGTATACAGGCCAAGAAAACCATGGCATCAAAAACACAAAATCGACAAGAGTGACTGTTTCCTAAATATCCTAACTAGCCTATGGTTCAAGTAATGGAAACTTTCCGGCATTACCATAACTAAAGAAACATTCATTATGGAAATTATAAGAAGTGAGGTTGTACATCAACGATAAATCAACCACTACTAGTTTCCTACTAGCTTCGAGCTCAAACCCTCGCCATAACTTCACCAGCATAACTAATCAAAAGGAGAGGAAATTCCCATAGATGAATAAATCAAGCTAAAAGCAGTCGCTATAATCAAATCAATCCCTAAAACTAGGCATCTCGGACACCAATTCTAAAAAAAACCAGTAATCCAAACAGCAGATGACCACCCAAAAAGCAAAAAACGGAAAACATCACAGAGTTAGCTAAAATTGACCAAGCGACCCAACACATAAGGAATGGTCGATCGGATATTCATGATCATACCAAGGGGATGCTCATACTTGAACGAATTTTTGGCCATCGCGTATCCGAAAGATCAATCCAAAAAAGTGAAATTAGGGTTCTTCGTTCGCCTCACTTCAAGTCCTCTCAACTTTGCGGGGATAAGAAAGAAGAAACGTAACCCAAGTGGTAAACAGCGTGGGACCCAATGGACGGCGAGACGTGCACTACACTTTTAATTGTTTACTATTTTGTTTTTTGAAATTTAAAATAATTTAAGGTGAATCTAAAGAATACTCATCGTATATAAAATTTGCAAGTCGATATTCATGTCATAACATTTTTTAGATAAGCACCCATTCCACTGTGTGTACCATTTTTTCGGTCTCGACGTACCTTTTTATATGTGTATTGCGTGCCACGTTACGCATTTATATGTTTGGTACCTATATAAGTTTCATACGGTACCTTGCGGCAAGCTATATGGTGGTACCATTTTCTAGCTGTTTTACGTACCACAATACGTTTCTCTATAGTACCTAAATGTGTGATACGATGTACCTTGCGACGGGCAGATACCAATGTACAAAAAATTTATTATGACATGTACCTACCTGCATATAAAAAAATACTGACAGAGTATTGATTTGATAATTTTTTATATTAATGGATATTTACGTAAAATTCCCATAATTTAAAAAGGAAAAACGTATTTCCGCGTCCAAAAATGGAGAAGTGGTCAAAGATTTTGAAGCCATAGCAGAACATCAACATCCCATATTTTGCGCGTAATAAAGCATAAAATCTATATATTCTCACTGATCGAATCCTTCTATTCCTTCCCTGACACCTTACGCCAACGGCAACGATGAAGAGAACACAGCAGCATCATCATCTTCCAGCTGAAATCATGGACACATGGTACTCTTTCTTAGGAAGAACCCAGATAACGATCATTACCTCCTATGGAACCCAAATACTTACGGACTATTGCACGACAGAACAGTAGATGATTACAAGATTGTAATAATCTTTGAAGGGTACATACGGTTTACTCATGCAAAAGAGGCACATGGACTAAGATAAAAGGTATGGAAACTCTATTGATCATCCTTTTGTGATAGATCTGCAGCGCCGTGTGTGCTTCTGCTGTGACGTAGAGGCTAAGGATGTAATACAATTTTGGGTAATCCAAGGAGATAAACGTTCGTGGGAGAAGGCCTTGTGCATACATTAGAGATCGAAGAGCTTTACCTATGCCCTGCGGTACACCTATCACTGTTAAGCAATCGAAGTCGAAATCGTGATTTATTTCAAGGATCAATATTACATCGTCTACGATGCTCTTGGAGATACACCAATGTGGTACAGCGTAACTCAACTTGGGGACTCAAAGATTCCTCCACTACCTTTGTTGGGCAGTTTTTAACTCCTCGAAATCGATAGTAGATGCATGATTATGGCTGTTTTATACATTACATCCTATTTATCCACAGTCATTGAGTGTGGTGAAGAATCTCGTAGTAGTGTAAGTAAAGTACTCTTCTTTCTTATATTTGAAGTTCATCGCTTTATTGGTGTCAATGGCATAAAAGCTTTACGAAATGGGCTCGAAAAGAATGCACATCAAGTGGTCCTTTCCTCTGATGGAATATATACCTAGTTGATATACATGAACTTTAACAACAACATAAAAGTTCCAATAAAGCAAAAGGAAGCCAAGACAACGACTTTCGGGATATTTTTTTCGAAGATCACCGAAATACTCTGTTCGTGGGTGTGCTTCGAACCGTGTTACGAAATCCCATGATCAAATCGGGGATTACGTCATGCACAATCCTAATAAAATCTGTTGTGAAATATATAATCATACTATGCATGTAATAGCTGCAATAGAATGAACATGCTTACAACACAAATGCTCTTAGCAGTCCAACTCAAGTTGAAGTTTATTCCTAGACTCGTCCCTTTGCATCTTCAACTGCTTATAGAAGTCCCCTATGAACATCTCGGCTTTATGAAACAATTCTTGCCCGCTCATCTCTATACAACCTTCGCCTTCTTCTTCTTCTTCTCCTTCGTCTTGGAACTCCTCTGCTTCGGCGCTGTTGCTCTCTCCATTATTGTCGAGGAAGAATATGCTCTCTCCATTGTTATCAAAGGGTTCTTCTTCGACGTGTTCATCCGTGTTTATGTGATGATCATCCACATTCTTCGATACGTTAGATGCAATGATGAGGGTATTCTTCTTCTTCTCTTCATGGGATTCGAGGAAGAAAGAGAGGAGCCCAGCTTCTGCGCCTACTGATACTATGAGTATGTTGACGACTAAGTAGAGGTATTTGAATCTTAAGGAATTTGAAAGGAGAGGTGTTACGATGAGGAGCATGAGTATCAGAACGAATTTCAAGATATCTGATCTCTTGGAGTAGCATTTGTCTCCATTATTATTATTTTTTTTTTCGAAAAAATATGTTTTGTGATGATGAAAGGGAGGACTTGATGAGAGTTATATGGAGGGGCCTATGAAGGTGTATGTATATAAATGGAGGTTGGTCCGGTGGAAAATAAATAAATAAAAATCAAAATGAAATTAAGGGGACAGCTGTCATTAAACCATGGAAGAATGAAAGTCGCAATGTAATAAAGAGGTGGCTGCGAGTACTTGCAAGGTTTAAATGGGCATTGACGACAGTTTTAAACTGGTGAACCCTTGTGCTTCTTCCATGGTTTTATATAAGTCTTAATAAATACGTAACTAGTCAAGTATGTGGTAAGAATTAAAGAATGTTAGGCGTAAAGCCGAACCCTATTCATACAACTACGTCGATTACATAGTTTCCAAATAATTTGGGATTGGCAACTTTAAAAAGTGGTGGTGAGTAATCTTTTTCTGCAAACCAAATCTTCTTTTGCCGTATCTAATGCATGCGTAGTGCCCTATGTCTTGCCCATTAAGACGAACGTTGCTCGCAACTGAAAAAAGGGGGAAAATGTACCTTACTAATTTGATTGTCGAGCTCAAACTTAGAAAATATTTTGTACTCTTAATTTCGAAACGTAAGTTTCTGGTAATTAATTATGCTGTGATAATCGAACAAGCCATATCGATCTAGGCCCATTAACGGCCCAAACGAAACCCAAGCAGAATAGTTTAAGGCTATCGACCACAATACGACGCCGTAAGGAAAACCCTTCGCCTCGCATCTCCTTTGCTTTGCTCTGATTGATCTGTATCAAATTTCGAAGAATAATAGGAAGGAAAGCAGCGGAAAATGAGTGCGTTCAACGCCTTCAAAGCAAATGCTCCAATCGAATGGAGTCGGAATCTGTACGTCACGCTTGTTAGGGGCATTCCAGGCACGAGGAGGCTCCACCGGCGCACGTTAGAGGCCTTGCGCCTCACCAAGTGCAACCGTACGGTCATGAGGTGGAATACGCCGACCGTACGAGGAATGATTCAGCAGGTTAGTTCCTTAATTTCTGCTTTTTTTTTTCCGATGTTAGTTAGATGATTCTTTCGCCTGCTTTTTTTTTTTTTTTCCTTCAACTTGGGTGTTTTTTCAGGTGAAGAGATTGGTTGTGGTGGAAACTGAGGAGATGTACAATGCTCGGAAGCACAAGGATGCTGAAAGCCGAGCTCTTCGACCTCCATTGATCGTGAATCACAGTCAATCTCCATCAGTTGAGGCTTCGTCTTAAAATCGTTAGTACACTTCTTATGGCTTTTGTGTCTAAGGTTGCAAGATAGATAGATAGATGTCTTATCCATCACTTGCGTAATCCATAATGTAACTTCAATGTTTGCTTTTCATGAGACAAATACACCTTGCATATTAAAAATCAAACCTTTATTATTGTTATTGCCTCGTAAGATTCTCATCTAAGAATTGTTTCATAGCAAGCATACATTGTTAGAACAAGAATTGAAACGATAAAGCCACGTAACTGCAAATTGATGCAAAGTACTTTACAGCTTACCTAAAATTGTGATCTTTGTGGTAGCAAAGTGTACTCAGAAGGAACAATAATGACTTCTTTCCCGAGATTTTCTTTTTGGGAAATCCAATCAAAGAGTCACAAGCAGTCAACCCATTACCACTCAAATATATCATTTGACTATGATGTGTAGGGTAAGGTAACCCGTGGAAAGTGGACACAAATGTTGTAAATCAAACTTTTTTTATATCTTTGTTTACATTAAATAGAGTTTAAATGGATATAATCTCTTGATGGGTTCTTTTCCTATTATGTGCATTTAAGTATGAATATTTTTTTAATATTGAAATGGTGTGGCGAGAAAGATCGAGAAAACCGCAGAAATTATTCTTAAATTTTGCACCTTGTCCAATCCAAGAATTAGATTCCTTGCTTTAAATAGGGAAAAAAATCATAAAACTTTCGACTGCCCTCTAATACGTCTCCAAGTTGAATACATCAAGTGGATTTAGGTAAAGGATAATCGCCACCTATGCATAGAATAATACATGCGTGGAAGACCGACATAAGGAATGCCATTAAAACTAGGTTTAGTTTAGCATTATTACAAGAGTACTAACCGACATTACTGATCTCTTAATTTCTTCTCCTCATCACATACATAAAAAAAAATCAATTTCTTCTCCTCATCAACCTATTGTTATTCGTTAAAGAAAAATATATATAAATATGCAACTACATTTCCTTATTATCATTAAATATTAATCACAATCAGCGTCAATCAAATCACGAAGTAGGAAGCCTAGATCAAGACCACTTGTCATGTATGTGTGTGTATATATATACAGAGAAACCTCCACAAAAATTTATTCTTGATTAGTTTCCTAAAAAAGATATATGTCTATCAGTCGTCCTTTCATCTTCTTCTCCGATGAACAGCGAAGAAGCAGCCACGAGCACCAAGCTCCCACTCATCAACTCCAAAAGGCCGTACGCCCGCAGCGCGTCCCACCCACGCGACGAGCTCCAGTCTTCCGTACATGGCTGAAGGGCCTATGCCTCTACCAATCGGACCCATGGAGCGCCGTCCTCTCATGGCTCGTCTTCCTCATCTTCGCCGTCGTCGTCCCCTGCCTGACCCATTACCTCCTCAAGCGCTCGGACTACGACGCCTTACACGACAGAACGTACGACGCCGTCGCCGAGGTCTCCCTCACCGCCGTCGCCGCCCTGTCCTTCCTCTGCCTGTCGGGCTTTGTTAGGAAGTACGGCCTGAGGAGGTTTCTCTTCTTCGATAAGCTCTGCGATGAGAGCGAAATCGTTAGAAACGGATACACCAAGGAATTCAACGTAAGCAGGCGAAAAAATCCGCCGTCTTCAGAAGTTTTTTAGAAGTCTTTTCTCACAAAAAAAAAAAATGGGTTCTTGATTTTATATGCTGCTGCAATTAACAGAGATCGATGAGGGTCCTCTTCATCTTCACGCTCCCCTGCTACACGGCCCTCACCGTGTACAAGATATGGTGGTACATCTCCGGCTGGGCCCACATACCCTCCCTCGGCAGCGCCGCCGTCAGCAACACCGCCGCGTGCGTCGTGGAGCTCTGTTCGTGGTTCTACAGGACGATGGTCTTCTTCCTCGTCTGCATTCTCTTCCGCCTGATATGCTACCTTCAGATCCTTCGCCTCCAAGACTTCGCCCAGGCCTTCAAAGTCAACTCAGAAGTCAACGCCGTCCTCACCGAGCACCTGAGAATCCGGCGACATTTGAGGATCATAAGCCATAGGTACAGATCTTTCATACTGTGGTCCTTGATCCTAATCACGGCCAGCCTTTTAGCCTCGCTCCTAATGACCACAAGGGTGACCGCCGACGTCAATATTTACAACGCTGGAGAGCTCGCCGTAAGAACTCTTTTCTTTTCAGTTTTCTTTTTTATTTTTTGCAAGCCTTCGATTAAAAAAGAATCGAACCCTTTTTTTCGTCGTCGCAGGTTTGTTGCATCATCCTATTAGCTGGGCTCATGATATTGCTGAGAAGCGCGACGAGGATAACTCACAAGGCACAGTCCATTACAGCGCTGGCGGCCAAGTGGCACGTTTGCGCTACTGTCGATTTGTTGGATCATATCAGCGATTGCAACGATTTCGACGACGAAGAAGAAGGCGAGCATGACGACACGAGGATCGTTCGTTCGTACGCTTGTGACAGCTCCGTCGTCTCTTACGAGAAGAGGCAAGCATTAGGTATGTGTGTGTGTGTATGTATGCATACATTAGTTAAAAAAACTCGGAATCATTAACGTATGTATGTATGTATGTACTTGGGGTTGGGCAGTGGCGTATTTGGAGAACAACAAAGCTGGGATTACGATATATGGGTTCATGCTTGATCGGACGTCTCTGCACACGATATTTGGGATAGACTGACTCTCATGCTTTGGCTGCTCGGAAAGACGGTGGGCAAACTTCTTAAATGAACGAAGATGACAACAACGATTGAAGTGAAGAAGACGTAGAGATGGTGTATGCGAAAGGGAGTATGCAGTGTAGATTATTATTTATACCTGTAAATTCTACAATACAAGACGGATAGAAAATTTTGAAGAAGAAACAAAAATGAATAAAAAAATAGAGGGGCTCAGATTACGTAAACGTCTTCAAGATTTCAGACATTTGTGGGCGATCCACACCCACTTTTGAATCATCACAGCGCCTCATAAATGAATTGCACCAGCCGGGAATCGAACCCGGGTCTGTACCGTGGCAGGGTACTATTCTACCACTAGACCACTGGTGCTTCGTGTTTATATGGACTTATTCTTGTATTATAATATATTTGTTACATCACATTTTTTTACAATTTAACATTAAAAAAAAAAAAAGGTTTTCAATGCTCTTGGCAATTTATTATGTTAAAATAGTCGGTATATGAAAGATCTCGACTTTACCTAATCCACTTACACGCAGAGTTTTACAGCATTTTAAGTAAAACCTCTTTAATACATTGGTCATGAAATTTTATTAATTAGGGAGATATTAATATATGATAAATTAATATTTATTATTAGAGACTTTAAATTTACAAATTTAGAATGTATTGACGATAAATGAATTCAAATATTTTCATTAATTATTCATGTACTAACGAATTAAGTTTGAATTAATGAAAAATATCGTTTGAAAATTAGTCATATACAATATCAAATGCTCGCATGATATCATGAGTATTCAGTAAACTTTCAGGGTGAGGATAATTAACGACACAAAATCGAACTTATTTTTTGTTGAGTAGAAAATAACATCGGAATATTGATGGCAATTAGTTGGTAAAATTCAATTAGATTAAAAATTGATTAGTAGATTCTTTTTAGCAAATTACCATAATTTATTATTGTAATTTTACGAATTATTAATTAGAGTTTTGTACTATTATGGATTTTCAAAAAATTATTATATGATTATCTTATCGAATTAGGTCAAGTCGAAGATTTTATTAATTATTAATAAGTATTAATTTATAGAGGTTTTAATGTATTGAATTTTTTTCTTAAAAATTTTAAATATACGAAACAAGTGTAACAAGAAATTCGAGGAGAGAGAGCTCTTTCATTCGCAATGCAACGCAACAATTACCGATCAGCTGTATCTGATAGAGGATTAAGCGTCTGGGGAAAGAGAGAGAGAGAGAGAGAGAGGTGATTATTGCATCGGCGATGGCGACGGAGAATGAACCTGCAAAGCTGCTGCTTCCGTACCTTCAGCGAGCTGATGAGCTGCAGAAACACGAACCGCTCGTCGCTTATTACTGTAAATAATCGATACTTGTCTGTTGCTAGGCACTTGTGATTGATTGAGTGGTGTTCTTATTTTTCTATTTCTTCCGATTGGTGATGAAACAGGTCGATTGTACGCGATGGAACGAGGCCTGAAGATTCCTCAGAATGATCGTACGAAGACTACGAACGCTCTTCTTGTTTCGCTCATGAAGCAGCTCGAAAAGGTTCTTTTTTTTTCATTCTTTTCCGCTTGTCTTTGGGAAGCTTTTCTTTCACGCATATGTGGTTTGTTCAGTCTAGGGCGAATTCTTTTGTGTGTTGAACAAGTCCAAAAATGATACGTTGAAATATCTTGCAGGACAAGAAGTCACTGAAACTGGGACCCGATGATAATCTTCACGTGGAGGGCTTTGCCCAGAACGTATTTGCAAAGGCAGACAAACAAGATAGAGCAGGCCGAGCTGACCTGTGAGTAAATTTTCCTGCTTATGTTCAGTGCCAATAATTTTTTCTGTCCAAGGTTCATGTCGTGATCTTTCTGTCAAATGTTGTTTCTAACACGTTGATGTTTGTAATTCTGTATCCTTTTTGTCTGGTTCTCCTCTGATTCATTCAGGAATACTGCAAAAACGTTTTATGCTGCTAGCATTTTCTTCGAGATTCTGAATCAGTTTGGTGAAGTTGATCCTGAGGTATGTCTTTGCTCGTTTCCAATTGGCCGCATAACGTTAATAGGAATCTCATAAGTTTTCTCGTTGCTGGCTAGTCAATGCAAGAGATCATATTCATTTTCTCACCATTTCCTTCTCGACAATTCTCCCGTCACAGCTTGTGCAGAAACAGAAATATTCGGTTTGGAAAGCAGCAGATATTAGGAAAGCTCTGAAGGAAGGGAAGAAGCCTCAGCCAGGCCCACCTGGAGGGGATAAAGATCTGTCAGTGCCATCGAGTGGTGAATATGTAAGCTCATTCTACTTCAGAAAAGTTGGTACACTTCTCGACTACATATCCGACTTCAAAAGGCTTTTTATATATAGCTCTAAGCTTACTGATTCTGGTGTTACTATTTCAGGATCTGGAACCATCCAACAGTGGACTCACCACCAATCCTAGTGAATCCTCTGCTCCAATTACGCCAGATTCCAACACACTGCCCAGCTCGGACGATCAGAAAGCAAACTCCCACGAATCATATGATAATATCAGCCCGCCTAATATCTCACGACAACCTTCAAACATTGCACCACATTCACCTTCTTTTGACCCCCATAACTACCCTCAAGAGAGTTACCCTTCCAACAATGTCCATCAAACACAATCCCCACCAACCAACCGATATTCTGCATATTCCCATTCCCAGAATTACTACAACCCTCATCAGCAGCAATTTACAACCCATCATGACCCGTCTCATAGTCATGACCCACCTTCATACTCATATCCCAATTTCCAGTCATATCCAAGTTTTACAGAAAGCAGCCTTCCTTCAGCTCCATCACATTCCCCGACTTACTACCAAAATGATTCTTCTGCATATTCCACACCTGAAACCTCCGTGGCCCATCCCTCAAGTGCTCATTATGACTCCTCCACTGTCAGAAATGAGACCGTTTCGCCTTCTAAAATAAAAGAGTACGTATACAACAGTGAGTATATGCCTCCACCAGAGAAAATCTCCGAGGCTCACAAGGCTGCCAGGTTTGCTGTTGGTGCGCTGGCATTTGATGACGTCGTCACTGCAGTTGAACACCTCAAGAAATCACTTGAGCTTTTGACTAATCCTTCAGCTGCTAACTGAAGTGGGTCGCTTACCGTCCTGCATGGTGTATCTTTTCTTTTTTTCGAAGAACGGTTTTGGAATCATAACATGAATATGGTGTATGCGGATTAGAACAGTTTGTCATTCGGATGGTACAGTGTTTCCACTGCAAACAAATCTATTTGTCCAAAGTCGAATATTTTAAGCCGATACAGAAAAGAAGAAATCCCAATCTTTGCTTATATCCAGCAATAACAACAAAACAAGAGAATCAAATCTAAAGCACCTTATCCACGAGAAGTGATAACTGATACATAGAAGTACAGTAGTCTACACGGCTCTGAATCTCGCTGCTACTGGCCATCAAGTAATTAACAAGAGATGTCCCGGAAAAGCCCCTTTGCTTCATCATATATCCATCTGCAGAAGCAACAATTACACATGTAGCATATGTATGAACGTCAGTAATGGGAACACGAGCTTAACTGAGTGTATAAACAGTTATGTATCTGTTATGTAAAGCTACACATCGCCTGAGCCGTAAGCTCAACAATCTTTCTAAAACTATTGAAATGGAGATAAAAATTGATGATGGATAAAGCAAATAAATCACACCTGCACAGATACAGTGGAGGCAGATGATCGTTATGCTGTGCCTCATGATGTCGTCTCCTCTCAACCTCCTCAACATACTTTCCTGAAGGAAGCACTTCACAAGGGCCTTCTATTAGACCGGCCATCATGTGCTCTCACGAGAAGACTCGCATACCTGTAGACCAAGAAACTAGGCTATCAAGCAATCGGAATCCTAACTTAGAAGATGTCGTGAACAATATTATACGAAATAGATGAGGATCAGTAAATTGAGAGGTTGGTATAACATAGCTAATAATTTGTAAAACTAATGTACAGGCATGCAGCGTTTTAGACAACCTCATGCAAACTTTGAGCTTTATATATTTTACCTCATTGCTCTCCAGGCCATGTGGGCGACCAACAGTCTCGGGAAAATCTTCTGCAAAGTAACAGCGAGTAACACTCACCCATTTCTCTTTAGTGATTTTATCCTCCCACATAGTCTGCAAAAGTAAGCAGGAATCATTATGCCAGATGAAATAATCGAGTTAAGCTGTTAAGAAAAAAAGAAAAAGAAAGGAAACAATCCCCATCCCCACTCCAGATGTAAAAGTCATAAGCATGGTGAATTTCATCAGCAATAACACAGACACATCAAAGATAGTTTACCTGAAGCTTTGCAGGTACGAGTTTGTCGTTCTGAAAGCGAGTAAGAACGTGGTCCATGATTCTGTACTCATGCCCATTGATGTTGCAAGATGCATATTCTAACTTCTCATGAGAATCTTGAACCAGGTCACCGACCCAATCCACGACGTGCAAACCATCTGATGAAGAGTGAGCATCAATCACGGACCCAGACGCCAAAGCAGTTTCTGAAGGATTGACAACTCTTTCTTTAGGAAGACTTGAGTTGGGTCAATGATCTCTCCACCATCCAACTCTTTTGAACCCTTATACAGCGGTTTTTCATCTTTAGGCAGACTAAAGTTCTCACTCGGATCTTTGGATATTGTAAAGGATTTGTTAGACGAATCCATGTCTACCTTTGTCAAGTTTTCAGATTTAGATCAACCATCTTCTTGTCCTGGGCATTGTGTGTTGCCAATAAATGATCAGGCAAATTGGAATCGACTTCAGGTTTTTCTGGAGTATTTGCATTTAATACATTTTTCTGTTCACAGACTTCATCAGCAGGAGAGCTTGCAGATGAAACATAAGCAGAACGAGAAGTTTCTATTAAAGTATTTGGGGAACTCCCAGATGACAGTTTATCATCTGTATCAGCACCAACCCTACTCGTAACAAGGTTATTCACTTGAGAACTTTTAGCATAGTCCACTTTTGCTCCAGGTACCTGATGGCCATGTGTAGCATCTACAGTAGGGATGTTTTGCTCTGGCAAACTGCCATTGACGGCAATCTTCGATTGGGCAACGTCACTTGAAGTAGAAACATTTTTACTTGAGGTGACCGTGACAGCTTCTGAGTTTGAAGATGATGTCTTAGGCGTACCCATGTTCCTCATTACACGGCCATATTTAGGAGGCAAAGGTTTCCCATTGCTTACTGACAAACACTTTTTGCAATGCCACTCTCCCCCGGGTACTTTCTGAGTGGTTGTCTGGAGACATTTCAAATGATAACCTTTTTCACACGCATCACAAATCAGTATGCTGTCCACTTCTGTCACAGTAGACATGCACACCTGACAGGTTAAGGCTCTATTCATATACTCCCGTGAAGGTGGAACCCACTTACGCATCTCAGGAGCTTGTGGTTGCAATAATTTCTGTATAATCTTCCCGATTTCAGAATGGGAATAAGCCAGAGAGGCATGGACTTGCTTCGTGCTTTGAGAAGGTACTGCTGTGCTTCTTTGGGTGTTATCAGTTCTAGATGTCATTTGAGGCGAAAATCCAGATCTAAAATTAGCAACCTGCTCCGCTGTGACGGCCATATTCACAGGTGCCTTGTTTTCTGTTCCAATCATGGCCGGATGATCTGTTTGGGTTGCATTGACAAAGGAGTTACCGACGAATTCACTGAGTAGTTTTCTGTCGCAAGAAAAATATATAGAACGCTGAATACCCTTCAATTCAAGAACCACCGCTTAACAGTGCAAACCCGTAAAACAACTATAAGCATCACATTTAATAAGCACAAAATAACCCTTAAACCAACCGAAATCCATTCTATATGTGTTAATAGCATATAAATATAAAAAGTCACGTGCCAAAGTTAAACAAGCGAGGACTGTGTCAGCTCACACCTTGGGCTGGGAAAGCACGCAATGGAGTATCTAACCGAGCATTGGATTTCAGATGTGGACTGTCAGCTCTTGGCAGTCCAGATGGCCCAAAATGACTCGACGACGAGGCACTGGAAATCACTGGTCTTATCTCACTCGAGGGAAGCTGATATGGAGATGTTAAACTCCCTGGGATTCCATGGCTTGAAGGTGTCCCTGATGGCAAAATTCCAGTAGCCACAGCAATCTGATTTGGGTTAGCCATTTGTGACATTTGTGGAGGTCTAATCCCATGAGATGACTGTATCTTAGATGTTAGTGAAAATTCATCTGCTTTTTCCATCTGAAAAATATAGTAGAAGAAGAAAATTAAGCATCTTCAATCATAACTTCGAAATCAGAAGCAAACTTAAGATTGGTTAGAAACTATTAAGGATGCCGTAAACTCCAAATAGAAACTAGAGGAAAGTGTAATCTACGATAAGAGCAAACGTGCTCGAGAATAGAAACGGTAAAAAGCACAACGAAAAGTGTTAAATTAACGCATAACAAAATTTCGAACAAGTTTCACATTAAATTCATTTTCATCCTAAGATCTGCAGATAAAATACCCGAAACGAACAATCTAACTGAAAAACGACTCTCAAATCCCAACCAAATTAATGTGATCAACAACCTCCAAAGGCAACATTCAATCCACCGTGACACTCCTAGTATTTGACGATCATCCCGGTGCAAAAAAGCGACAGTTCAAACTAACCAACTCCATCAAATAGCATGCCCAACTACATCCCAGTTCACAAATAAAGATTCACAAAATCCAACCAAGCAGCCCTATAAACGAGACACGACAAACCAAACATCAAGATCACAAGCAAACAATCAACAAGCAGAACTTATCAAACCAACCATCCCAGCAACATAAACAGCTCATAATTAACAAACGAAAAACCTTTCTTTTGGAGGCCAAAACCCTGTCAGCGATGGAAATCTTCGGCGGCCTAGACCCTAGATTTTGTTCCTTCAACCTATCAAGCCCCAAATCCGCAATGCCCTTACCAAGAACCTCTTTAGGGAAAACGTCGGCCGGGGCAAAGCCCTCGCAAACCCCAGCCAAAGCGTCTCTAGCTTCGCTCATCATCGCCACCTCAGCATCCGTGGGCCCTACACCCCCACTCCTCATCTTCCCCATAGCCGCCAAAACCAAAACCATTTCAGCAACCTTGCTCAATTTGACCTTCTTCGGAGGAGGACATCTGTCCTTCTCTTCCTCCTCACCAATCCGTACCGGAGACTCCATTCGGAACCGCACAAACGGCGTCGTACCAGCACAGAACTGGCTGCCGCCCACCTGCAGAGAACACAAGACATGGCGATGAGAGAAATGGGAAGCAGAAAACGCACACAGAGGAGGGAAACTGTATTACGAATCGAAGATTAACAGAAATTATATAACAATAATTAGAATTAGCGAGTTTGTGGATTTACGAAAATAAAATAAATATACCTTTTCTTAGCAAACAAATAAATTAAGGATTTTATTGAGTCGAATCAAATCAATCGCCAGTGTATGTACATAAGTAACGAAGGTCCGAAATCTTCGAGCAAGGTACAGAAAGAGCCGAAGCAGCGATATTTAGCGTGGTTATACATCTATTCGCTAATATACGCCTTTTTAATTTCCTTCTCCTTTCATTTGGACGATTATACCCTTATGGCCTCAGCACGCGGTGCACATTTGTTCTTTTCAAGATCGCATTAAATTACCGATATGCCCTTCTGGGTCAGAACCAACCTTCCATGCACAGAAGATACATTGCAGTTTCATAACCAATACACAGAGCTGCAAAACAGACAAAAAAGAAGAGAAGAAAAATCATCTAGAAGAAGAGCCTCCTCGAAGGCGTTCGATTTGCCGAGGCCGTGCTAGTCGCCGTCTTCGTCGAAACCGAAGATTTTACGCTGCTCTCTACGATCGCATTATTTGATTTATCGGCCGTCTTTAAACCTCTAGGATCCTTCAAAAGCGTCTTCTGAAACGACTGAGTGAAACCAGTCGCAATTATCGTAACGTGGATTTCTCCATTGTACCTTTCGTCCACCACCGCCCCGAATATAATGTTCGCCGAAGGATCCGCCAAGCTCGTAACAACCTAGGAAGGAAATGTCGGCCATGTAAGGAAATAAAAAATAAAAATACGGTCTTCGGGCGAGGAGTAAATAGTACCTGAGAAACCCTATTGACTTCTTGCAAAGTGATGTCTTTTCCGCCCGTAATATTGTACACAACGCCCGTCGCCGAATGAATCGAAGAGCCGATCAATGGAGCTAAAGTTGCTTGCTCGGCCGCCTCTTCAGCGCGGTTCTTGCTAGAAGATACGCCGACGCCGAGCATGGCAGTGCCCGAATCTTTCATCACAGCCTTAACATCTGCAAAGTCAACGTTCACCAAGCCGGGAATCTGAAGAAAGAACAGAGATTGGCATTGGTCCGAGATTCGCTGAATACGTAATCTGAATGATTTTTAACTCACGGTTATTATGTCTGATATCCCTTGTACCCCCTGGCGGAGGACGTCGTCTGCTAAGAGGAAAGCGTCTTGAAGAGGTGTCTGCTCGTCTGCAATGTCCAAGAGTCGATCGTTTGGTATCACTATGAGCGTGTCGACGCTCTTCTGCAGCTTTTCAATTGCTTCGAGGGCCTGCAAAAGAAAAAAAGTTGTTTTTTTTTACCAAGGATTACTTAAGACATTCATTTAAAGCAAGTACTTCAGATCAATGGCCCAGGATCTTCCTACATGCCCAGTAAACGGTAACTAATCTTGTACGGAAAAACGTTTCAACTATCGCATGGAAATAAGAATAACTACCTGGAAGGATCTTTTACGTCCTTCGAAGCTGAAAGGGTAGGTAACAACTCCAACGGTTAAGTAACCTGCTTCTTTTGCAATCTGTGCAACGACAGGGGCGGCGCCCGAGCCAGTGCCACCGCCCATTCCTGCCGTTATGAATACCATATCAGATCCTTTGAGAGAATTCGCGATAACTTCCTTGGATTCCTCTGCAGCTTGTTCGCCCAAAAGGGGGTTTCCGCCAGTACCTGAAATTCAGGCAATGGAAAAGAAAGCGCATCGTTAAAATCTTGCGCTAGTTATGTTGGCTCGGCTAATGAGGGCTTTGAATTTCTAATGCGAAGCTCGAGTTTCGTATTTTGAGTTATATGGTCTGAAAGGCAGCGGCGAAGGTGAGTTACCGAGCCCGCGAGTCAGAAGCTCTCCGATTTGAATAGGGTTCTCAGCTGCAGATTGAAGGAGTGCCTGAGCATCTGTGTTTATGGCGTAGAAGTCCACTCCCTGCCATGGAAAGGCGAACATAGAGATCATTTGAGAACAGAAACAGTCATTAAATCTGGTAATAGGATCAAACCCAAGTGTTAGAAAAAATAGCGAAGGAATATCTATTATTACTTTACAGAAAGTTAAGAAAACAAGAATCTTCACAAGAATGAAGGGGAAAATAAAGTCTAAACCTCAAACTCGATTATTCGAGCTAACAAAGGCGAACGCCAAGATAAAACAAGAACAAAAGGTCGACCTTGTGAACAATGGCAAGCAGCAACCAACCATACCAAACCCCACAAAAACCAACTATAAGAAAATCAAACCTTTTAACATAAACCCCTATAAAGAACCAAGCAAAGGCAACCCCACTCCACGTTGAGCTCAAATAGGACAGATAAACGTACACAAACCTGCAAGCCACTGCCAATCATGCGATTAATCGCATTATTACCGCCACCTCCAACTCCAATAACCTTAATCTTTGCGGAATCCATGGGTATAAAAGAGCTGTACACGACATTACGGCGTCGCTTTGAGTAGCCAAGGCCCTTCGAACGATACGTAGAGAACGAGTAGCTATTGATGCATTGCACGTTTCTAGATTTCAATGGAGGGAAGACCACCGACGAGCGACATGAAGCTATGTCGGAAGCTGGGTTTGAGAATCCAAACGTAGCCATTTTACCCTCAGAGCTACTTTATAAATTATGTCAAGAATACGACTTGTTAGTTGTTGGTATGTTCTTTGGGTGGGATATTGAGCTGAGTAAAAGCAGGGAAAAGGTTTTTAGGGTTCTTTTTTTAAAATTTAATTTTACAAAATTATAATTTTGTTTCCATTGATAAATGTTATCTGTCTTGTTCATCGTCGGCCCACCCTCAATTTTCTCGATGAAGATATTTTTCATAGTTCGTATAATACTTAACATTTGTGTGATCAAATTGCAAAAGGAGATAAAGGCCACAGATTTTATACATGATACAACTGAGAAGATGTTGTAAACAAACAGCAGATACATCATACATAATCACCAGGGCAAATACATAACTATCCAAGGCATTCTTTTCTTTTCATCACCAGTTTTGGAGAACTTAATCAAAGCTCCAAGAATTCTTCAATGGCAGCATAAAATGCAATCGCTGACTACATATGTTACTCTGATTCGTCCAAGATTGGAACGATTAGGGGCTTCATCTGAGACAAGTACACGATTGCCCACCTACACGAGGAGCAACGTAAGGTTGAAGTTTTAAACAATAGTACCACGAGGAAAAAAAGGCGCTGTCGCGAATCGTTAGCATCTGATGCAGTTCTAAAGAGAAACCATTGCATCAACAGAATGTGCTTCATGAGCACATAGAGAAAGAAAAAAAAGTAGGAATAAGCATGAGAAAATAGATGCAGCAAGAATGCTCAGTAAGAAGATTGCTACAAAAAAGATGAGATCTTACATCATCCAACTGCACACCACAGCAGTAATGACCAACGTCAGGTGTAACCTGCACCGAAAAAAATGTAGAAACTTCATCGCAAAAACGAGTCCGTGGGCTAGAAATATTCAAGGAAACAGTCATATATGAACAGATCAAAACATTGCCATTGGTGCATTAAAAATCATTGGTTGTATTGCTTATTCCTGCAAAATCCAAGGATCAGAAGCATGATAATCTTCTAGACTAACATATTATGTTCTCATCCTCCGCATTATCATGAAATAAGTATAAAAGCACTTGAAGATGAAACCTTTAAATGAAGAAACAAAAAAAAATAAACAGCCACTATTACACATAGCGTACAGGTTAGTAGAAGGCCCTCTGTTGAAGCAGATTCTAACACAAAGGGATGCGATTATCCCCACCATCACGAATACTGATGTAGTCACCAAAAAACCATCCTCAGCTAGCTATGAAAGATGTCGAAACAGCCTGAAAATATATGAATTCGAAACAGCAGATGAATGCCAAAAATCGCCATAGTCAGAGTCACAATGAGCTCATTCTGATAACCAAAACAGAGCAATCAAATTGGATTGGGAGGCACTGAACAGTAACCGTGAATCACAGGCAACGAAATTGCCCATACCGATCCTCAATCGTTACCTTGATTACGAGGAGCTGAGGACTTGTGATCCGATCCAACGTGACGAATTCGACCAGAGCACGTTCGCACTTTTGCGCGTATAAAATAAAACGATGAACTTGGGCCGATTTGGGCTTTACTTTATTATATATGGCCTTTGTTTTGTAGTTAACAGGCCAAATTATTATTTTAGGTCACTAATTTTCGTTTTTAGGTCACTAACTATATATGTCAAAACAAATTTGGACAAATTTGGATCACCCTTTCATTTTTTGGTCACTAAGAAATAATGTTTAATTTTTGGGCACTATATTTTTATGAATGCAAAAATGGATTTAATATAACGACCCAAAAACTTAAAACACATATACTTAGTGACTCAAAATTGAAAACACGTATACTTAGTGACCAAAAATGAGAGGATGGCCCGAATTTGTTTTAACATACATAGTTAGTGACCTATTTTTGCAATTATCAATGACCAAAAAACATATAAACTTAGCCACCTAAAATTATATTATGGCCTGTGTTAATAGTTGCTATAATAATAGTGATAATGATGACAACAATTTGAAAGTCGAAACTGTTGCACCTAAAAATTTGAGGAAAATTCTGTCACGACACTGACAGCAGCAGCAGCAGCAGCTTATTCTTGACTAAGTCGAAGGCAATGTAATACTCTTCAATCGCCTTCAAGTCCACCCCACTCCTTACGATCTGCGGAAAGAACAGCCAATCGCCGGTCACCGCCACAAACCCCACCGTGAGAATCCCAGAAACAACCCTATTCAACCTCCACCGCCGCCCGCCCAACCTCTCCTTCAGCCATACCTCGACGGCCAGACAAAACCCATGGAGGACAAAGAACCACGTCACCTCCCACGTGGGACTCGCACGCGACACGTAGTAATAAATCACCTCGTGCATCAGCCCCGAGACCAAGAAAGTCGCCAGCAACCCAGCCGTACGGCCGCAAAGAGATCGGACGGGGCCGTACACCGTCGACCGTAGAATACCGCTCACCATGAGATTCCACCTATGGCCCCAGAAATCTTGAAGCGACGTGGCCAAGTACGGCTCGTCGAACTGTGGCTCGATTTCCAGCCCTAAGATGGCTCGGACGGGCACCGCCGTCGCGGCTAGGACGAGCTCGACGCCGAGGTACACGTGGCAGCAGTAAAGGGCCAGCAGCGCGTAACGGCTCATGAGCTCTCTGTACCTGTACAGACCCACGATAGCCGCCAGCGCCGCGGACTTGACCAGATAAAGAAGAAACGAGTACGCACGGCGGCGCCGGCGCTGGGGCTCTTCTTGACGGTGTTCGTCGGCGTTTCCGGCGATCTTGATGGGGAGTAGGGCTACGGCGACGAAGCGGAGCAAGTTGAGAGGTGGGGTTGAGAAGAGGGGTCCCTTATTGAAGGCGAATAGGAGGAGTTTGAAGTTGGCGAGCCACACGAGGTAGGTGGTTGTCGGCGCGCATAGGTGGAAGGAGGTGAGTTGGAGGGGTAGGGTTGTGAGGAGGTAGAAGACGGGGAGGGCGAAGAGGAGCCTCGCGGCGGCGCCGCCGCCGATGCGGTGGAGGAACTGGTGGCAGAAGGCGAGGGATGCGACGGCGGTGAGCCATATCTTGGTGAAGGCTTGGATCTCAGGGTGGACGACCATGGTCTCTGCTCTGTATACTACTTAGATCTAATCCAAGTGTTCTCTGAGTTTGCGAGGAGGCACTTCTTTGTGGATTATTATCTGACAAGTGGTGTTATAAAATGTCGGCTGTAAAGAAGAAAACTGAAAATTATAAATATAAAATATAGATAACAAATGTTGATAGTTGTAATTACAAGTAACAACTAAAATGATCAATGGATCCTTGAAATAACTCAGCAATATTGGATTTACAATCTTTCCGAATTTCTTCGAAATGCTGCAACGTTAAAATGTGCAGCAGTTTCGTTATTCAGTCTCCCTGTAGTCTCCTCGTAACTCCGTCGATGAATCTTCTTCGGGCCTTGGAGAAGATTGGGGAGATGCCTCGAGGCCCGAAGCAGCAGCGGGCGATGATGACTCTGATTCATCTGCAGATTGTTGGAGGCTCCAATACATAATACTCGCCGTTAGAGTGAGCATCATTTTTTGGTTCACCTGTCAATTAGTCATCAGAAAAGTTGTTTTTCTTGCAGCAGTATTTTCCGAGCATTCGCAGGCATCTTAAGAGATGCGAGAAATAATGCATGGCTGTGTCAAAGCTTTACTTTACCTCCATGATATCCTCGGGTAGTAAGAACACAGAGCAGCCTAGTTTTCGCGCAACGCTGATTATGTAAGTGGCGTTCAGTTTCTTCTCCTCGTCTATAGGTGAGAAAAGCATAGTACGATTCAGTTACTACTAAACGCCCAAGTCACATCATACGTACGATAAATCATTCAAGTTAATCTGCGATTCGAAGGAGAAATATGTACCTGTTTGTCCTTTGGTCACGAGTTTCCAATTCACAACTCGGGGCTTAACTGCTTTGAGTAGCTCAAGAAAGAACAATCCATTCGAAAGGCTCTTATCCTGCATATACAGTTGTGAATCGCAGGATATAGTCATTACATGCTTCGGCTGAGTGTACAATTAAGGGAGAACGTTTATTATTATGTTGAACCTTGAAGCTTTCAATCTGGGATTTTCCGCCTAACTTCTTTACTTCTCTGTTGGCCCAGATAAGTATGTCGCTGTCAGTGATCTCCTTTCCTTGAGAATGGGATCTTAAGTTCTTAAGAAGTTGGAGCATATTGTACCTCATCAACTGCCAAAGAAAAGCTTTGAAAGAAGAAAAAGGTCGAAGCATGAGAGAGGATTGAAGAATACATCCACATATTGAGAAGAGGATCAGATTATTACCAAGTATGAGCTTCTTGTTTCCTTGGACAAAGTCATTCCCTGCCACATTAACCAGGGAAAGCCTCATCCCATTCCCTATACTGACCACTTGGTTGCAATTCTCTACTTTCCGAAAAGGCATTTTAATGGGAGGTTTCGTAGCTTGCTTCCAGTTAACAGATCCAGGTTGTATTTTGTCCAAAACTTCTAGAAGAACCCAACTGCAGATATGACAAGTTTCTGAAATTTCAGTACAGAAAAGAACACAATGTGTCTGCAAACAAAGTGTCCTGGAAAAGAAGACCATACCCGTTCTTGACATCCTCGAACACGTTGTTCACGTAAGAGACGATTCCTAGACTGTTGATCCAGAATCTAAAGCACCTTTCTTCTCTTGCTATCATGTCATCGTCAGCAAATGAAAACTTTTTGGTGTCAGTTGACAATCCACTCCTGGAAAAAGAGAAGCATGAATTCGAGAGCCTCGAGGAAACAAATATTACTATGATACATTTGGCTTATTAGCAAGGTTGATATTTGTTCTTTATACTCCAACAGAGACTAAAGATAATGTTCTTACCTTTGGTGGAATATCTGCGCCACAAAAGCGAGATTCAAATCGCCTGAGCCCTCTACAATATCTGTAGGATTTATATATCTTTTGCAGTCCATTTTCTCTGCGTGTTCGAGAATCAAATTAGCCCTTTCAGTGGGGTCTTTTGCGTCTAATGTGGCGGGAGTAGAATGTTCTGGTGCAAGAGCGTTCAGAAGATATGCATAAGCCTCTCCATCCTACAAAACACGACAGATTAATGTAGTCGAAAACTATCTCTAAGCATGAGGCAGATTCTTCATACTCTTGCGAGAGCATGCAACATCTAAACCTAGTCAGTAAAATCTCAAAACGTTTGTAACTTTTGATGATCGTTTTGAAGCAGATGCATACTTTTAAGTCGGTAGAAAAGTTTGCCACAGTTTTCTTGTAGCCTGCTTTCTTGAGATGGAAATTCATCCACTTCAGCAGAATCTTTTCTGGCGCTAGTCCCATTAGCTCCTCCACATCCTAAATATACAAAAAAGTATCACTTAGTCATTAACGTCGTGTGAAATGAAATGCAAGCGATATGAAACCGTTTACGTTGTTTTCGTCCATTATTTCTATAAGTTGAGGCATCTTTCGGAGGTTGAGATCCGCCAGTAGTTGTATCTGCAGTAGCAAATAAGACAGAAAGAAATAATGTAAAGCATTATTGAGATCTACTTCTTTTCCTAACTGAAGGAAAACTAGATGTAATGAAGTTGCAACCTTTATAATCTGAGAGATCAGACCAAGTACCAGATGAGGCTGCAGGTAAAAATAGATAAATTATTGAGGTCTACATCTCAAACATTCTGGAAAAATCATGAGATAAGCTCAACTCTCTGCTTACCCTTCCTTCAACCAAGTCTTGAGTACCAATATTTACCACTCTGCAACCAATGGCCTTTGCGGAATTGAGGCCTAACGTGTGATTTTCGTTTCTTTCCCATGGATTAAGATCGCGCTTTGTGTTTATAGCACGCTCGTCTATGGTCCCAGGTACCGCGACATTAATTAGCTTACTGCAATAATCCACAATATTGCGCCAAAACCATCAGGTAATAGGAGATTTAAAGTGCAGGAAAATCAAAGCCTCACAATTCAGTACCATAGTAGAACTCCATCCTTTGCAAGATCAAACAGAGCATTCATTGAATCGATTGG